>JAVJIF010002757.1:0-187247 GCA_038442645.1 Agave tequilana
CGTATATATGTATGTATGTGTGTTAACACATACATGTGTCATGACATCGTGTCCTTATGTCCTACTGCATAAGGATATGTTGTGTTGCATCTCTGTATTTGTGTCGTCTCCATGTCCATACTTCTTACGTCACAATTCAGATCATTCCCCTGAAAAACCAATAAGCATACGTATCGATTTTGGTAAATGTCTGCAACCATGCCTAAATATTAAGAAGTGAACTCCACATGAAAGGGTCTTAGTACATGGAGGGAGATGGTGCATCGTATTGTGCTTCTTCAAATGGGTAGAGTTATAGGACTTGTGGGGTTAATTTGTGTGTGTGGTGGACAAGCACATGTACACATATGGTAAGTGGAAAAGGTGATAAAATGAAGAGAAGTTTGGGGTATGGAAGATGGTCCAAGTTATGCAATGGTGCTTGCAATATGGGGGAGGTGAAATTCAACCTGTAGAATTGTAGTACTTAAATGATGGTTGAATTGTAGTACTTAAATGATGGTTGAGTAAAGGAGGTAGGAGATGGAAAAGGGATGGGGTTGCTCCCCAGGAAGACATTGGAGCATTCACAATCCTCCATGATGTAGTAGAAGGCTATCCACCACCTAAGTTTCACCATGGAGAGAGTGGATAGGAAAATATTTAAGAATATCTTGTCGAGAAGGTGGTAGCTGTTTCTAGAGAAAAAGAAAATATTACGTACTAGGGATCTGCTTTCACCGCATGTGAGCAAAAAAATGAATTTGTCTATGGTAGTTAATAGAAGCCATAAGACAATGGCAAAAATGTCAAACATGAATTATCCTCTGACCAACTAAAACATACAAGAGGAAGGACAATATCACACTTATATCATCCTAATTGAACAAAGTCCTAAATGGGAGGCAATAGTGAAAAAAAAAAAACAACTCAGAGAGTGACGGGGTCAACTTTCATGATATAGAGGAAGGCCGCTTTATGTAGGGGACTCGGAGAGTAATGGCCATGAGGAAACTTCTAGAGTAGGCTAGAGAGCATCAACGGGCAGAAAATTCCAGCATTTACACTTCCATACTAAGACTCACAAGTTGGACATCAATGTGAGTCCCTTGAAAAGGAAAACAACCCCTTGCTTACCCTTTATAATTTTGTCCGTTTATCAGAATAGTCCAAAACCTTCGTGCATGCATCCACTATCCAGTGGAGGAGCAAGAAAGTTTTGACAGATGGAACAAAAAATACGCCACGGATAATATTATAAAAAAATCATAACAATATAACATAAAAAATACATAATTTTATTATTTAGAATCCAAAGAATTTTCACTAACTTCGAAATTTAATATAGTATACTAAAATACATTGATAATGATTATAGAAATTCAATTTAGCGGCAAAAGATGAAAATTTCCTTTTTTTTTTCTCCCTTCTTCTTTCTTGTTTTAGTTTATGTATTTTTCATTTCTTCTTCTTTTTCTTTTGTGATTTAAGATTGAAGAAGAGACTTCTATGTTGAATTCAAAAAATTAAAATAATGCAAAATTGAAAGTCTAAGCTATTTAGACTACGCCAATTTGCATCAGCCATTTTTTTATATGCCAATGAATTTGGAAAGGGTTTCATTGTATTGACTAGAATTAACTTACCATATAGCAGCTTGACTGTGATTTCATTGGCAATTAAATAGTTATAAATGTGAATTTATGAGTTTGCAATTATTATGCTTCATCACTCTCTTTTTGGTAAAATGCTATATCTATCTCTACTTGCTACAAATCACATGGGGAAAAACATTATTCAGACCCCACAAGATATTAGCGGGTGAGGGCAAACATATGCAAAAATAGTCTCTCTCTTATTTAGCAGGCAAGGAAAAAAATTTGCCGCAAAATCTCTAATAGTAATATTCGGAATTTGAGGCATAGTTTAACACATATATTTGTAAGGAAGAAATTTAAAATTTTAGGTAGGGCACTTGCCTAATTATGCCTTCCCCTAGATTCCCCCTGCAGCTAAGCAAATTAGATCTACTCAAGGTCTTGTGGGATCCTTAAAGATTTGAGGCACCCGTACACATCTGACCATATCTAAAAATATCCTCCACCATGTGTGTGACTTATATAATACAGACTGCGTCTAACCTAAGAGTTATAAACATGATTGAAATTGTTTAAACGCATATAATATCTCAGTTTATTTTTGAGGCCATACTAAATAAACATAAAAGAATATCTATGCATTTTTGGACTTAAGTTAAAGCTTCATATGAATAATGTTGTATAGATCTAAGTTTGCTCCATATGTGTGAGTCTCCCCCCCCCCCCCCCGCCCCACACACACAAAAAACAAAAAAAAAAAATTCAAGTAATAATCTAGAACTATTCTAAGACAATAAGCATCAGACATGATTAGAATGACAATCCTATTTGGGAATTTAACTGGAGCTATAATAGATTCTATACTCAAATGAGGATTTCGAGATAGTACAGAAGTAATTGCTTTGTTACTTGATGAATTTCCCTTTTTATCTTGGAGCTCTATGCATTGTTTATGACTATTGGCATAAGTACTTTTGACTCTATTCCTACTATTCAACAACGACAAAAACTCATTAAAAAAAGTACAAGCTAGAAGAACAAGTATGGAAACAATTAACAGTTCATGACAAGATAAAAGGTTCAGTATGACAAATTTAGAATGATTGGCAACTAATGCCTAGCTGCAATCTTAATCTTTCATTCCGGCCAAGGTTGTAGAGATCATGAGAAAAAGCTACGAAAAATTTTCACTGACAAAGCAAACCAGGGAAACTGCACAAATAATTAACATTGGAGAATATCAGACGACTGAAATTACCTCAAGTCGCCTAACTTGTAGTGTATCTCCATTATTACTTTTCTCACTTGAAATTGATTCTTCTAGCCTGAACTTGGACTGTGTTTGATTGGACTCCTCAGGGTTCAGAAGGGCATTTAGGATATGAATAAGACAGCAGAAAATGCCAGAATCCAACAAAGATTGTTTATCAACAGGCTGTAGATTTCAGAACAATATGATTAGAATATCAACTGGTTGTAGGTTTCAGAACAATATGACTAGAATCTCTAATACCATGTGCATGAGCATGATCACTGGTGCCTGGGCAAGACTACAATGTACTTGCATGCATATGGAATCAACAATCATGATAATAGCTGTAAAGACTCTGTATAGTATCTTTTTCTGCAGAGAATATTGGCTTAACATACATGAAATTACTAAAGGGTGCATGCAGCAACCCCAAACAAAATGGGAAAAAATAAAGAAAGAAAGAAAGAAAAAAGCGGTATAAACTCGATTTTTGTTTAAGCAATAAAACACACTTTGGGAATAATAAAGAAAAGAGAGAACCAATTGAAATAAAACCAAAGACATTAGCTAGATGACAAATGAGTTTATAAAGGAAACTTTAGAAAAGCTAATAACATAATTCTGCTTAGCACCCAAATTGGTCCTTGATTCCTCATTCTCATAAGCCTACAAAATTATAACATACAAGCCTACGAAAGTGGTGCCAAAATTATAACATTAAGCCTACAAAATTAGATATGGGTACATTTCACTAAACCTGGGGCTTCTTGTATGTTATTCTGGGGTTTCAAATTTCATACAAATCTCTTACCCCTTTAAAAACAATATGATTAACCACCCAATGTAAAATCTCATCTGGGGCTTCTTGTATCATTAACAATGTTAACAGAATGTCGTGAAATGGCTAACATTAGGGGAATTTCCAGCCTCAGATATAAAGTACAAATGGTGAGTGATTGGTCATCAAATTATTCACATTTTCATGCTTAATTTTTGTTAAAACATTACTATTTAATTCATTTATTATTTAGTGATGTGCAGACCTCCATAATCCAAGAGAAAGCCCAAAAAAAGCCAAAATCATCATGAAAATAAAGATTAATTGGGAAGATAAAGAAAGTAGCTTTTATATCCTATTTAAATTTGGGTTTTTAATTAATTTAATTTAAAATTTAGAGGGAAAGGATAGAACAAGATGAATCCTCATCCCAATTAGAGATAGAGGTGGACTCCTATTCAAATTCCGGTTCCTTGCACCACAAGTCCTAGAAGATGAAGTGGATAAAACAAAATCTATTTGGGGAGAGAAGGAGAATACAAACTAAATTCGGATTTGGATGTAACTTGCTTCTCAAGTTACCGAGAAATAAAATATTTCAAAATTCGGGGATCAAACGAAGATTCCGAGGATAGATCTCTTCACATAACGGACGAGATGAAGCCACACGCTAAAGCTCGTGATCAGACTCCACAAAAGAGTTGCGGCCTCCCCTTTTTACCACAAAACGCGGCTATTTTGGGGCCGCATGCGTTGAGTTTTGGTGGAGGTGTTGTATAGAGACTCTACTTCTCAAATCCCCTATAAATACCCCTGAAGATCAACAGAGCAGAGTCAGATCTCAGAAACTAAAACTTAGGATTTTCTTTAGATTCATTTTTTCCCGAATTTTACTTGTATTTTTCTAGTTTTTTATCTACTTTGAAGAAGAATTGAAGAAAGGAGAAGGCTTTGTACTGAGTTGGTGACATATTCAATAAAAGTCCTTATTTTCTTTCAATCTCCTTTGTTGCTATTTTTATTTGTGTTTCTTTTATTCCAGTTTCATCTGTTTTATGCAACCTTTAAATACCAGGCTTAATTCCAACATGAATATGTGTAACTAATTCTTTAGTAACTTGCTAATCTCTCCACCAATTAAAACGTAGATCTATAAAAATAAATTAATTGAACTCTATGCATATTAGAAACCCCAGGGTTAGTAAATAATTCTTGAAGATTGGTCATGAATTGAGTTAAACTAGCTTTAGGTTATACTATTTTATAATTATTCTTGGTTTATACTTAGATGCTTTGATGGCTTAACGTTAAGTTAAAACTACTTTTCTTATGATATACTTTGAGACTTCGATAAACCAATGCTTAATTTTATTTAGTGTATTGTAATCAGGGTTTACTTTCTATCTTACTTTTCTTTCTTGAGTTTGAAGCAACAATCTAGAATTAATCTTTATATGTTCAATATGATATTTATTCTTGATAGATTAGTGTTTAGTTATGGTAGATGATTAGTTGGCTATGCATGTTCTTTCTATTTAAAACCTTTTCTTACAATCATAATTCTTTTTTCCAAGCTATTTGTTAGAGAATACGTTTTGAAAAGCTTTCATCGCATCCTTCCCTGTGGATCGACCCGTTTAACCCTTGCTACGCAGTTACATTGAGAAGAGACTAAAAATTTTCTAACTTTAACTTTTCTTTATTTTTCAAATCAATTTTCTCTTCCTCAATCAAAATTTTGGCGCCTTTGCCGGGGAGGGAACGATACGATATTCTCTAAAACTAATTTTTTTTTCTTTTTTTCTATTTCTGTTTGCAAGATCTGATAACAGAAAAATTTACTGTAGCTCAGAAAATTTGACAACTTTGTGCCTCTGCCCTAGAAGGCAGAGCCAGAGAAACCTCAAAGAAGCCGCGTTTCCGCAGCAAAAACAGTGCCCCACTGCTTTAATCTTGGCTGGTCTGCTAAGAAATGCAATACATTTTACTGCATTTGATAATTTTGCTCTGTGATACCCTGCATATTGCTAACTAATTAACAGTAACCTATTAGTTGATTAACATAAAAAAAAATTAGACTCTTACATCATAGGCACGTATCCATTTAACTTTTTTTAATTTTTGTTGAAGAGTGCTGGCGACAAGGTACGTCCATATTGCATATAGACTAGGAAGCACCCTTAGCTGATTTATTGCTTTTGAGTAAATTCTTTTATATTTATTTATACACGTGTACTTATACATCTTAAGGACAAAACCCATAAACAACATAAGGTGGGGACGTCATTACCCTTCCTTGGCCCACAAACCATTTCTGTTGCACTCATAGCCCTAGCCGTAAAATAAAAATTGACTAGACGTTGGCCTTAGGTTAACTGGGCTCATTAAGAGATTGACTGAAGGAGGAAGTTGATCGAAATTAACTCTTGCCAAATCAGTGTCTTAGGGATTGAGGGGCGAAACTCCGAAGGTTGGTGGCTTAGCATAATTAGGCCCGTCTTTGACGGATATCTCCCACCGATCTTGCCACCTACCTGACCGATTAACTTGTGGTTAAGATCAGCAATATACCTCTCAAAGACAATCTAAAGTTAGGAGTCGTCTAGGTCCAGACTTACCCTAGATTAGGATTTTTGATTTTTGATTTTTGATTTTTGATTTTTTTTGGATTGATTGGGTGAACTTGCTTGTTTAACTATTCATGTCAGCTTGGTCGAGAGGCCCAGTCACATCTAGACTAACTAGAAGTAGTTCCCACCCTGAACTCAAACTTAATCCATACATGGCTGCAGGATAGGTTCTTTCTTAATTAGGACCTCTCTTCCATCCTTCATTCAGCTCCCCATATAGAAGACAACCAATTTGAGCTGAAACCACAATACATCCACCCTCTTCCCAAGTTCCATGGATTTGAATCTGAGGATGCATACTTTTTCATAAGAGAATTTGAGGAAGTATGTCTCATGATGAAAATAGCCAACCTAGGAGTAGACGTCGTTAAGTTGCGTTTTGTCCCATTCTCTTTGAAAGACTTAGCAAAGAAATGGCTCTACAATCTAGAAGCCGGTCCCATATCATCATGGGATAATTTCATCAAGGCCTTCTTAAAGAAATTCTATCAAGCTTACAAGACTGCGCAAATTAGGAAAAGCATCTTACAGTTTAAGCAAACAGCTAATGAACCTTTTTGGAAGTACTTCGAACGCTTTAAGGACCTCCTTGTCCAATGCCCTCACCATGGGATAGAGAAATAACGACTTTGCCAATCTCTTTATGATGGATTAGAATATCAAACGAAAGAATCCATGTGCCAAGGAGGATTTTTGAAAAAGAACGAACACGAAGGATGGTTATTATATGAAGACTTGGCTGATAAGACCATCCAATAGGAACCAACTCTGAAAAAATTTAGGACTAACGACCCTAGTTCTTTTAAAGGAGGTACCCATTCCATTGAGCCAAACATAGCTACCGAAGCTAAACTAGTTGTTGTAATGTGAAGACTAGAAGCTCTAGAAACTAAGGAGCCAGACTCTGTGAACCAAGTCAGCCCAACACCCTCGATGGGTTGTACTTACTGTCAGGCCATGAACCACGTGTTCGAGGAATGTCCCATCTTTTTAGATCATCAAATGTTACCCGAAAATATGAATGCAGCCTTCACAAGACCCGCCAACAATCCCTACGCTCCAACTTACAATCATGGCTAGAGGAATCACTCGAATTTCTCATGGAGCCAAAATAAACAATTCCCACCTTCCAACTATCAGTCCAATTTTCAATTATCAACAAACATTTCCCAACCAAGTTCCCCAAGGTCCCCACTTTGAAAAGAACTCAACCGATTTTGAGAAGATTCTTGCATCTTTCATGCAAAACACAGGACAAGCCATATCGAGGTTAGAGATCTGAATGAGTCAGTTAGCCGGTTCCCTAAATGAAAGATCCAAAGGAACTTTACCTAGTCAACCGGTAGCAAACCCCAGGAACTCTAGTCAAGCTCATTTGGCTCAAGAGGATCACATGAACCAATGTTGATTCATACATTGCGGTCGAGAAAACAAGTTGATAACCAAGTATCAACACCATCAAGTTCAAAACAAGCATCCACCTCTCCTAGTCCCACTCCACCTCAACTTGAATCTGACAACACTAAAAATGACAAGTCAAATGAAAATGTGCACAAGCCTATAGCACCCTACCCAAATAAGCTTAAAAACAAACAAAGTGCACAAATGGATAAGATGCGTGAGATTTTTAATCAAGTCAAGATCAATGTACCTCTTCTTGATGCAACCCAACAAGAGTCCCTAGCTATGCTAAATTCCTTAAGAACATATGCACCAAGAAGAGAAAGACTAATGTGCCCAAGAAGGTTTTTCTAGCCACTAACATTAGTGAGCTATTATCCAATCAAATCCCTGTCAAGTACAAGGATCCCGGTTGTCCTACTATTTCTTGCATAATACGTCAAACTGCAATTAATCATGCACTTCTTGATTTGAGAGCAAGTATCAACTTACTCCCTTTCTCAGTCTACCAACAACTTGGGTTGGGCGAGATTAGTCCGCCTAAAATTACAATCCAGTTAGCTGACCGGTCCATAAAAATTCCCAAAGGAGAAATTACCGATGTCTCTATCCGGGTTGGAGAGTTTATCTAGCCAGTAGATTTTATTGTTCTTAAGACAAAACATGTATCCACTCTTAGGTCTCAAACTCTCGTTATCTTAAGGCGTCTGTTCCTTGTAACTACAAATGCGATCATCAATTGTAGGAACGGATCAATGAGGTTGACCTTTGGAGACATGACTAAAGAGGTCAATCTCTTCAACCTAGAAAAACAACCTCGTAAGATAAAAGACCAAACGTTTAAGGTAAACTTCATTGAAAACAATTGTGAAGAAGAAAGTGAAGGTATAGAGAATGAGCCTCTATTTCTTAATGAGTTATTTGAGGATAAGTGTGATTATATTAATAAGAAGACACATGTTGGAGATCCTAATTTTAATGTCCCCTTTAAAAAAAAGAAAATTTGATTTGAGTGTCTTCACTGTCAATGAGCCAATCAATGATATATCGCATAAGAATATAATTCAAGAACCTCCAATTGACTTAACCTTTGAAAACCTCTTTGAAGAAGAACTCTTATGTTTGGATGAACCAATTAGGAATATTTTACTTAATTACATACCTCCAGGGGAAGTGGTGATCTAAGTTTTGAGGAGATATATGGAACTGGGCTAGAATTCCTGAGCATTCATAGTGAGAAAGTTCCAGCTAAGAGGTATGATAGTAATCAATTTTTGAACAGTGAATGTAAACATGTGAGGAAGAAGAGCTTAAAGAAGATGAGACTGGGGAGAAAGAGAGCTAAAATAAAAAAATTGGCCATCCCATTGTGCCCTATAAAGAGAACCCATTAGAAGATGGGAAGCGGGATAGAGGAATAAAACCTAAAAAGATTTAAGTGTGAGAGAAACATGTGTTGTACATATATTCGTATATTATTATTATTTTACCTCTTTTATACTTTATTTCATGCATTCATGCATTACATTCATACATTAAGAAGAATACATGAGATAGGTGTGGGGGGTAACCACGTAATATAATAAAAAATTAATAAACCAACTAAAAACATAACATAAAAATCCAAATATTTTTTAAAAAATAAATAAAACTTTTTGAAAAAAGAAATAATATTTTGACTTTTTTGTAAGTAATTAAGTGAATTTTAAGAAATAGGAAAATCATGATTAGGAAATAATATTTTGACTTATCTTTTGTAAGTAATAAAGTTAATTTTAAGGAATAGCAAAATCATAATTAGAATTTCTTACTACTTGGTCAAAATAAGAGTGTTTGTTTGATTTTTAAGTTTAGAAAAAAATTGAAAAAGTAATTTAGTCTTGATATCTTTACCTTGATGAAATATGTATGTTTTATGCACTTACACATTTGGGATTCAAAACAAAAACTCTTGTATCTTAGAAATATATATATAAAATAAACAAACCTAATTATTATTAGCTAGGTACTTTGGCCTAAGAAAGTCTTGGTATTTACGCGAAAGGTAATTAGTTAAGTTTGAAAAGAAAAAAGAGAAAAATATATAATATATGTAATAACACATCTATTAATCAATTAGTTAGGTATTAAGGCCTCAAGAAGCCTTTGTACTTACACGAAAGAAAATTAGATAAGTTATATATTTTTAAAAGTGCTTAAAGAACAACGAAGTGGTAATACTTTGAACTTCTTGTAAAAAAAAAAAGAAGAAAAGTAATAAATGTATAAAGCATGAGAGTTGAAGTTGAAGAATCTCAAGTATAAAAAAATTTCACGTTCACAAAGATGCATATGACTTACTTAGGATAAAGATAATAAACTCGATGAGAAATTCAATTTGAATCTTAACTTAAATTGATAAATAAATAACAACTAACAACAACTAAGCCATTTGTCCCAAGTATTTGGGGTAGGCTACATGAACCAAAAGAGAATTACGCCGGATCGGGCACATGGATCAGCTTTCTCCACTCATTCCTATCGAGCAATATGCCTTCACTAAGATCTTTAGCCTCTAAATGGATAAATAAATATTTGAATAAAACTAAGTATAAGAATGATTAATTTGGTAATCCTAAAAACTTATAAATTGCTTAATTTTTACAAAGATATTTCAAATATTTTTCCCTTTTAAAATGAAATTTCAAAAATATTAACATTTTATTTTTCTTTCTTTATGGATTTTGTGGGTGTAATCTACTGAAAACCCTCACGAGACAACACTCGTCCTCTAGGGGTAACCTAGAGATTTACAGCTTGTTGCACATGCTAAGTGCAATCGTGATTCCTACGAAAGTGATATTATAATAGTTAGATTATTTTTTTATTTACTCGAGGAAAAGCAAAAAGAAAGGTGTGGGGTGTGATTGGTTATCAATAATACATACTGTTATTCACATTTTCATGCTTAATTTTTGTTAAAACATTACTATTTAATTCATTTATTATTTAGTGATGTGCAGGCCTCCATAATCCAATAGAAAGCTTAAAAGAAGCCCAAAAGCCCAAAATCATCATGAAAATAAAGATTAGTTGGGCAGATAACTATCCTATTTAAATTTGGGTTTTAAATTAATTTAATTTAAAATCTAGAGGAGGGAAAGGATAGAACAAGATGAATCATTATCCTAATTAAAGATAGAGGTGGACTCCTATTCAAATTCTGGTTGCTTGCACCACAAGTCCTAGAAGATGAAGTGGATAAACGAAATCTATTTGGAAAGAGAAGGAGAATCCAAACTAATTCGGATTTGGATGTAATTTGCTTCTCAAGTTACCGAGAGATAAAAGATATTTCAAAATTCAGAGATCAAACGAAGATTCTGAGGATAGATCTCCACATAAAGGACGAGATGAAGCCACACGCCAAAGTGCGTAACCAGACTCCATAAAAGAGTCGCGGCCTCCTTTTTTCTGCGAAAACACGGCTATTCTGGAGCCGCGTGCGTAGAGTTTGGTGGAGGTGTTGTACTGGGACTCTACCTCTCAAATCCCCTATAAATACCCTTGAAGAGCAATCAAGCAGAGGCAGATCTCAGAAGCTCAAGCTTAGAGTTTTCTTTAGATCCACTTTCTTTCCAAATTTTACTTGTATTTTTCTAGTTTTTTATCTACTTTGAAGAAGAATTGAAGAGAGAAGGCTTTATACTGAATTGGTGATATATTCAATAAAAGGTCCTTATTTTCTTTCAATCTCTTTTGTTGCTATTTTTATTTGTGTTTTTTTATTCTAGTTTCATTTTTTATGCAACCTTTAAATACCATGCTTAATTCCACCATGAATATATATGTAACTAATTCTTTAGTAGCTTGCTAATCTCTCCACCAATTAAAACCTAGATCTATAAAAATAAATTGATTGAACTCTATGCATATTAGAAACCCTAGGATTAATAAATAATTCTTGAAGATTAGTCATAAATTGAGTTAAACTAGCTTTAGGGTATACTATTTAATAATTATTCTTGGTTTATACTTAGATGCTTTGATGGCTTAACGTTAAGTTAAAACTACTTTTCTTATGCTATACTTTGAGACTTCGATAAACCAATGCTTAATTTTATTTAGTATATTATAATCAGGGTTTACTTTCTATCTTACTTTTCTTTCTTGAGTTTGAAGCAACAATCTAGGATTAATCTTTATAGGTTCAATATGACATTTATTCTTGATAGATTACTATTTAGTTGTGGTAGATGATAGTTGGCTATGCATGTTCTTTCTATTTAAAAACATTTTCTTACAATCATAATTCTTTTTTCCAAGCTATTTGTTAGAGAATACGTTTCGAAAAACTTTTATCGCATTATTCCCTATGGATCGACCCATCTAGTGATGAGGACATCACGCCAGTTGTCAGTTACATTTTTATGCCTTAGTTTATTTTGAGATGTGTTTTGTTTATCTTTCTTTTAGTACCACATCGGTTATATCCGAGAATTTCACTTTGTAAGAGCCTATATAAAGAGGCTCAACTCAATGAATAAGTAGACAATGATTAAATAAAACTTTTCCACTTAAAATTTTAGAGCTCTTGGGTTCTTGAGATTAGGGTGTGAAGCCCGTGATGCAAGGGGTGTGAAGCCCGCGTAAGGGGTGCGAAGCCTAAAGTTATCTGGTTCTTTCTCCAACCCTAATCTCTCTTTTTTCATTTTATTTCTTATAAAACCCTAGTTTTTCTTTTTTATTTGTATTCAAAGGTGATTGCAATCCTGTTTTACATCAATTTGGTATCAGAGTTTTGGTCCCAATCCTCTTCGAATTTCTTCTCTTCCCCAAATCCTAAATCTAGATCTGGATCTCTAGATCTACTTTGCAAAAAAAAATTCGATTATTGTTAGATCTAGATCTAGATTTAGATCTACTTTGCAAAAAAAAAAGAAGAAAAAACAGAAAAAAAAAAAAAGAAAACAGAAAACAAAAAAAAGCAGAAAAACAGAACAAAAAAACAGAACAAAAAAACTTTATTGTTCACAGTGAACAGTAATCGACCGATTACTGTTCACAGTGAATAGTAATTGCTCTGTTACTGTTCACGCGAACAGTAACCTCCAGGTTACTGTTCATGTCCCCCAAAAGCCCCAACATTCATCCATTCTGAGCTCGTTTCAAGCTCGATTCGAGCCGTTTTCGAAGCAGCGGATTCGTGGAGAGCAACACTACACACCTACAGCCTTCATATTCTAGTTCAAGTTTCGGTCGTTTGCCAGATTTAGCTCAGCAGATCAGCGCACCACAGTTCAGGGCTTGTTTCTGCCCCGATTAGAGTCCGATTTGCTCCATTCTCAAGGTGATATCCTAACTTGACCTGAATCGTTAACTTTAGATTACTTGCAACTAGTATATGGATTGCTATAATTTGTTAGTTGAAATGTTATTTGCTTCGATCTAGTGGTTGCATCAGCATTTATCACTTTTCATCATTTTAGGAATGCATTTTTCTTTACATTTAGAACTTGAACTTTAAGGTGTTTTGTTCGTTTAGTGCATACATTTAGTTTACTTGACTCTAGGGTTCTTCACTGCATCTGCTTGTTTGCTTAAGCCATTATGACTAGTCAACATTATAGGGACTCCTACGTAAACCAGCTACATAACCTCCATCAGGGCCATATGTCCGTTCATGATTACATTGCCATATTTAAGGACAACCCATCGTAGTGAAGTGAGAGAGCACCCTTCTGAGACTCTAACTAGGTTTGTTTGGGGTTTACGACCTAAAATAAAACGTGCTATGATTACTGGCCCCTATGACTTAGACACTATTGAAGAGGCCTTTGATGTTGCATTAAGGTTGGACTTGACTTTCAAAACGCTAGTCAATGCTAAGGCTAAGTGTTACAAATGTGAGAGATATGGACATTATGATTATCAGTGTCCTTCAGAGAGTCAACATGTTAGAATTGTGTCTAGTGATGAAGTTGATGTTTCGAAGGTTATTGAGGAAGTCTATGTTCCTCCCAAGACTGTTAGTATAGACACAGCAGTTGGTACCGACACACTGGTTATTGATGAAATTCACATGTCTAATAGTACCAATGATGACATGAATGGGATAGTTGAGCCTACTACATTGCATTTTCCTGTTGCATATATTGATGATATCACTAGACCGATAGCAATTTACAATGATACTCACAAATTTGCTGCGTATCCATATAGTACTTTGCAGAAATTTACGGTTGATAATAAGGTGATAGTTATGAGTCGCTCTGAGGCTATGAGAAAGTTGCACGCTTGGCCTAAAGATTTCGATAGGGCTCTGAAGAGGATTGCTTCCATTGCTTACGAGTTAGATAGCCTATGGGATCCTGGTATTAGTTCCGTCTTCAGCAGGGATGATGCGCCTTGGTCTACTCTCTATATTTTGATCGAGCTGCCATCTTTCACAGCCGACCCGTCACGAAGACCAGCTCCACCTCCGCCACCATGGTATCAACACGGCGAACCAGTGATGCTACCACGACCACCACCTTGGCCCGATTGATATGCTTCATGAGGAAAGTCCTCACTCGGCAAGGTCGGGTTTCTCCCACCCTGGGGGAATTGATGAGGACATCACGCCAGTTGTCAGTTACCTTTTTATGCCTTAGTTTATTTTGAGATGTTGTGTTTTGTTTATCTTTCTTTTAGTACCACATCGGTTATATCCGAGAATTTCACTTTGTAAGAGCCTATATAAAGAGGCTCAACTCAATGAATAAGTAGACAATGATTAAGTAAAACTTTTCCAGTTAAAATTTCAGAGCTCTTGGGTTCTTGAGATTAGGGTGTGAAGCCCGTGGTGCAAGGGGTGTGAAGCCCGCGTAAGGGGTGCGAAGCCCAAAGTTATCTGGTTCTTTCTCCAACCCTAATCTCTCTTTTTTCATTTTATTTCTTGTAAAACCCTAGTTTTTTTTTTATTTGTATTCGAAGGTGATTGCGATCCTGTTTTACATCATCTAGCCCTTGCTACGCAGTTACATTGAGAAAAGACTAAGAATTTTCTAACTTTAACTTTTCTTTATTTTTCAATTCAATTTTCTCTTCCTCAATCAGTGAGACTGAATAGTCTCCAAACAAAGTGTTTGCTGACTAAACTCATAAAGGTAATTAACACCCCGATCCCAAATCCCTCAAAGAGAGACACATGCATAAGCTATAGAATGTTCCCATTATAGAGTAAATGGTTGAGTCATGCGGACATACCAGGGCACCAGCATATTCACAGAATTATCCCCCTGAAAAATGGTCTTGATCCATAAGAACGCACTAGCAACACATCTGAGACAGTCAGAATTATCTTTTAGGGTAAATGGTCGCTATCCAAGTCCACATGTCAGGTTTGTTGTCCAATATGGACCAGCCCCTAGTCCAACCACTGCACATTTAATAAAGCCTTGAGGTACAACTGTTATACACCTCATAGCTTGGTACCCAAGGATTTAGATAAACAAAATAGTGGAATTAATAGTGGAATAATCTAGTGGACTGATTTCACTCACGGGGTCGACACGTAGATCAATGTGAAGCTCAATTTGTATCAGTATATCGATTTTGCAATATATTGCCCCTCTACTTTGTAGAATCCTAAATGGATTGTGCATTTGCACTAAAAATGATAAATAAGCATGATTTGTATGCGAAGAACAAATACCGAAAATCATTACATCTATAAAACCTTGCTCACAATCATAAGTGCACTTAGCCTTATCAACTGAATTTAAGCAGACTATCTACAATGACTTGTACATAAAGAGTGCACAAGAAACCAGCAGTGATCCACCATTTAACATGTTTCATACTCAGGAAAAGAAACCTTTGTGCAGCTATATCCAAAAATCCAAACAAATAATGATGACATCAAGACAAGAGTGTTTTTATTTTTCTTAGGATAATAAACACTTTGTTACCTAAGATTCCAACAGAGATGAGAAAAATAAAATGATATAATGACATAAATCATACCCTTGACACAAGAACTTCTATTGCATACAATAAGTTTGAACCTGGGCTGGTACCATCCTGCAGGATAGAGAAATGTACACATAAAAAGAAGAACGTCTACACTATAAGAAGTTCAAAGTAGTTCCAAAATTGCCATGAAGCACAAGTTGCAGGCAGGCAGCAGTACCTTTGTAACTTCAGAAAAGAAATTAATGACCTCTGCAACATTCAAAGATCTTCCCTTGTTATACATTCTCAACTTTTCCACGTCTGTTACAAAGGCTCTTCCAACAACAAAAGAAAAAATGTGTGCTTCAACTAACCTATAATGGAAATATGTAATTAGTACAAGTCGAATAGTTTGAAACTTGAAACAGAACAAGCAAAAGGTCCGCAAGTGTGAGAGATGGAAATGAATGACAGAAGAAAAAAGAGCTCATACTTAGTAACTAACTGTGCTACATTAGACTGCTGCTTCACTAGTCTACAAAAAACATCTACTGCCATGTTCAAGGCGGTTTCTTTCTCCTGCATTAAACAAATTTGCAAATATCAATATATAATGTATTATCAATCAGCAAGAGTAGTAGTATCATTGAGATATTGTAAAAAACATGACAGTTTGAAAAGGACCTTTTCAGAGCTGGAAGAGCGGAATTCTTCCCAAAACTTCCTAAAGTCCCACTCCAGTTCATGGTTTCCTCTGCAATTGTCAAAAGAACCCAAAAGAGTTTAGCAGCCACAATCTATGAAATGTTCAATCAAAGGAAAACCTTTTTCCTAATATGGTAAGGAAAGCATAACCATATGAACATAGAAACAACACACAAACACATACACAAAAAAGAAACAAGAGAAAAAGAAAAAGAAAATAGTATTTAAGGAATCTATTGAAAGAGGAATTACCACAGAATAAAACAAGAAACCAAAGACAATAATCATGGAGAAATATGCAAAATCAAGCAAGCAAATGACTTTCCCCAATTGTCAAAAAATATGATGTATGATGTGGATCAGAATGGAGTTATGGAGGCAAACTCTAGATTTTCGAGATTTTAGATTAAGTAGGGCCAAAACAGAGTATATGGAGTGTAAATTCAGTTAACAAGGAATCCGAGATTATACTATTGTGAGACTAGATGGACAAGAAATACCGATGAGCAGTCATTTTAAATACTTGGGTTCTATTATCCAAAAGGATGGAGAGATCGATAATGATGTCAACCATAGGATCCAAGCTGGCTGGTTGAAATGGAGGAGCGCAACAGGAGTTTTATGTGATCATAACATTTTGTTATGACTGAAAGGAAAGTTTTATCGGACTGCTAGGCCAGCTTTGCTATATGGCACAAAATGTTGGGCTATAAAGAGATATCATGCCCGGAAGATGAGTATAGCAGAGATGTGCATGCTTCGTTAGATGTGTGGTAACACGCGGAGAGATAAGATGAGAAATGAGGATATTCGTACTAAGATAGGTGTAACCTCTATAGAAGAGAAAATGAGAGAAAACCGCCTACGATGGTTTGGTCATGTGCGACGTAAACCTACAGATGCACCAGTCCAGTGAGTAGAGCGTATCAATTTAGGGCAAGTTAAAAGAGCGCAGGGGAGACCGAAGAAAACATGGATGGAGGTAATACGACAAGATATAGAGCCTAAAGGTCTTAGTGAAGGCATATTGCTCGATAGGAATGAGTGGAGAAAGCTGATCCATGTGCCCAATCTGGCGTAATTCTCTTTTGGTTCATGTAGCCTACCCCCAAATACTTGGGACAAATGGCTTAGTTGTTGTTGTTGTTGTCTGTTGTTGTATGATGTGGATCAGAAGTTAAAGAAATTAAAGAGATGACATGTATATTGTTCCATTAGAAGTTTGGTGATTTTCTGAGAAGTTTCTGCTCTCTCATTTCCTTCTCTTTCCTGCCTGTGAGTTACGCTGCAAACCAGAGAATACAGTATATTCAAACCTTAACAGGATATCTCATTGAAGTCGCAAAGAATCTGTTCTACAGAACTGTCAGCTTAGAGGATAAATTGGATATAAAGAGCAATCAATCAGCATAATTATGTATCAACCAGTTAAGCAAATATCATAGATGGTCAATAACATGTTAATTCAGGTTGGCATGAATCAACATACAGAAGGACTACAAATATGTGCAGTCAACAATTCCTAGAATCTACTAGATGGTTTAGGTGACTTCAATGCATTATTATGCATTTCCCAAGTTTTGAGTTTTTTTTTCTTGTTATCTTATAGTTTAAACAATAGTTCATAGGGCCTGTTTGGTTAAGGGTGGAAGTGAGGAAGTAAAGAAGTGAGGAAGTGGTAATAGTTCCCTTTGGAACTTGGGAATTGGTTAGTAAGTTTTCCGCTGTTTGGATGTTGTTAGGAAGTGTGATTTAGAAAATGTTATGTCTTTTCCGGTGTTTGGATGGTAATGTGGAAGCGGAAGTGAAAAAGTTGACCACAAAGTTGACCGTAAAATAATATTAACATAAAAATTAATTAAGAAAAATAAAAAATGGACTGTAATTAGAATGCAAATGAGATTTAAAGAGCAAAAAATTAACTGTTTTGTGCTACAACTTATTACAAATGAGATTTACATGACCACAAAATTAACTGTAGCATTCTGAAAGTGAGGAAATGGTTGTGTAAAAGAGAAAAGAGAAAAGGAAAAGAACTTTTTCCATTTTCCTTTTCTGGTGTTTGGATGAACAGCGAAAATGAGAAAAGACACTTCTCACTTTCTCACTTCCACCCAATTCCTTGAATCCAAACAGGATAATTGGACATGTTTAGCATCTATTTATCAACAATCAGATTTGTTTTAATATAAATTTGTGATGCCAGACTAGTCTCAACCAAAAGCTTGTTGCAAAACTTGCTATGAATAAAAATAACTAGAGTAGCAGGAATTCCAAAGAAAAATTATGTCATCCCATTGGTGATGATGGCGTGGATCTGGTTTCTGGCGTCGGCATCGACGTCAAAGAATGGAGTTGGTGAAGATGGCGGCGGTGACGTCGATGGGCGGAGGTAGCGATAACAACGGCGGGATTTGAAAGAACCCTAGATAGGTTCTGTGGAGGAGAAGATGATGAATAGGGTTACTGCCAGGAAATTTAGCTCTGATACTAAATTAGTGTAGGACAGAGGGGATTTAGGGTTTGTGGTTAGATTACAGTGGAATTGGGGAAGATCAAGGAATTGAAAAAAAAGGATATGATCACGAATCGAATCCGGATCTTGGCTTCACCGCCTGATTCGATTCAATCCATGAGATTAAACCAAAACACCCAGTTTACATAGGAAACAAATTTTAATCAATTCATCATCATTTCATTTTTTTATTGATAAACTCAAATCTACCTAAATCAAATTTAAGTAAATACTAAATCTCAATCAAATCTACTCAAATCTAAATTTGAATAAAGTCTTAAAACTTGCTAAATCTGAACCATTTGATTCCCCCCATTAGAAGCTCTAAACATGTTGATTTGAAAATGACAGACTACTCACTTTAATTATTGTCGGACACCTCAATGTTGGGTACCAGATTTTAGCTCCAAAACATCTAATGGGAATCACTAAGCTCTTTTATTTGTTTAGGTTGTTTTCTCTTTATTTTTAGGCTAGGCTTATTTTTCTCTTTTGTTTTAATCATATATCGGGTATGAGGAAAGACTTCTAATTGTATGGACCTATAAAAGGCCAACTGCTGTAGTTATTTGGTAGTCTTGTTGATTTAGAAAACCTTTGTCATTGCAAATTGATATTGCTTTGTTTTTTTTTTAATCTCTGCATGATGATGTGCTGAGTAGGAGAGTGATCTCCTTGATGGTGAGGCCAAAATTAACCTTATTCCCTTAAAACCCTAATTTCTCTCTCTTTATCCTCCATTCTACATCAAAATCATTTCGCCAAAACATAAAACCTGATCCATTCTCCTCAACAGCCAACTTTACTTGATCCTACTGCTTAAATTACCAAAAGAAAAGGAAAGAGACAGGAAAAAAGGAAACCCGTATTCTCAATTTGTCCCGTCCAAAAGTCTGTAGAAGTTTCGATTTAGAAACTTAAATAGTTATGATTTATCCTAATATTACCATTTTTTAAAAAAAAATTAAAAACTTACCTGTCCCCAAAATTTTCCTTGTACTTTCCTCATAAAATAAAATAAAAAGATCCAAATTTCTCAACTTAGTCTTCTTCCCAAGCACTACATATATCATCCATAAATCAGAAACATAAATGTGATGGCGGCTAAAGCATAATGTTAGTTATCGCAAGTAATTCAATTCTTCAGACAATCAATCTCCGTTAATACTATTCAAAATACTATGTAACTGTTATCCCCAGAGGAAAATTACTATGTAAATGTAAACCTAAAATCGTCATCAATTTGCACACGCCCCACTCACGAATTTCCCTGTATCCCTACTTCATAAATAAGAAGAATTCGGATCTTTCAGCTCATTTTTTCGTGCATCGCTCAGTCTGCCACAAGCATTCAAGTCACCTCACCATCTATTCAATTCTCCAACTAGATCAAACCATCAAGATATCAATTTTAAGTAGAAAAGCTCTCCGGACCAAGAAAATCCAATCTTCCAACATCAAACACGACAATAAAGAAATGCACATGGAGTTAATCAATACCTGGCGGCCGGCGAGGAGAGTGCGGACTCATATCCCGGCGAACTGACAGACTCGTAAGCATCCGATGCTCGGTTCCCAGCTCCGGTGGCGGCGGCGGCCGCCGCAGAGAAGGCGGAAGCACCGGAGGGGCCAGCTTGCGGCTGAGACGGAAAGCCAACCTTATCTCTGATGTCCTTAAGCAATGAGGACCATTTCATCGTTATTGGAGCAGCTAGGATCCGATCCCCTCATCAAAGGAGGGCCGAAGCCCCAGATCCGATCGGCGCGATCCCAAATCGATCGAGACAGGGACCGAATGGCCGGCGGAGGACCAGAGATCTGGATTAGGTTTCGAAATTTGGACGCGATCTTCGATTAGATTGTGTTTTTTTTTTTGGGACGATTTGTTCGAAAATCGGGGAGCTTTTGTATTTCGTTCTCTCTCTCTCTTCTTCTCGCTTTCTTTGCTGTGTCAGAGGGGAAGAAAACGAACAGCTTTTTTCGGTGACGCGTTCTCTCTCTCTCTCTCTCTAGAATTTTTTTCCTTTTATTTTTGTTTATGTGTTTTTTTTTTTTTCCTCTCTACCTCCTCCACGTAGGATGGGGGTGTTCCTGCCACGTGGAGCACGGTGAAGGACGTCTGAGCCTCTTCCGTGATTTCGAATTAAGATATTTTCTATACTTTTGGTGCACCTGATTATTTTGACCCAAAAGAAATACCTATTGATTCTTTTGGTTTGTAATTGTACCCGATAACCCGTTACCCGAAGCATTAATAGAAAGTCATCAAATAGTAGATAGAGCACGCACTGTGAGATCTGCATTCAGGGGCCATTTGTTTCGCCTAAAAGGTTGTAAAAGATCGTAATTTATAAATGATTTATAGTCTAATTATAACTACGGTATTTGTTTGGATCGTAATTCGTAAAAGACTTACGCAACTCAATTATCACTCACTTGCAACCCAATTACCACTCACTTACAAACCCACTTACAGTTAATTTTGTGGTGATGTAAATTTTGAATTATTTTTTATATTATTATTAATTTTTTTAATATTTAATATTTTTAAATTTATTTGCAATATTTAAATTTTTAAATCACCAAACAGTTTATTTTGTGCTCAACTTTTCCGTTACAACTTACACATTACGACAACCAAACACCGTAGAACACAATACACTTTTCCACTTACAACTTCATATTACTAACCAAACACTGTAAAACTTACATGTTGTAACTTATTTACAACTGTAAAAGAGTTTACCAATTACGACTTACGAATCTCGTCCAATTACGACAATCAAACAGACCCCTCAGTGGCGTATCTATAACTCTGAAGTCGGGGGACACTGTCTTATACTAATCGAAATACTCTACCAGTTATTTTTGAGAAAACAACCAACACAGTAATGGAGACAAGATTACTAAAAATTTTTCCAATTATGAGTTAACACTGTAATATTAGACTTGTAGTGTAAAAACATCAAAAGTTTAAAATGTAAATTATAAGCCTTAAAATTTGTTTTCTCAAATGCATGTGAATATTTAATTGACAAAATATGTTAATTTTCAATCTATTGAAATGCAATTAGGAAAAAAAAAGTAAGTTATAACTCTAATATTTAAATTAAAAATTTAGGATCCTAGTGTTACATTAATAATATATTAGTATACCATTTAGGTGATGAAAACTGACAAGAGAGGCGGCGATGGAGAGGGGTTATGGATTTGCTAAAGGAGAAGGGAGAGAGGAGAGCTAAGGGAGGGGGAGAGAGGGCGGTAGGAAGAGAGGAGAGGAGAGGTCAGCTCTCTTTAGGAAGAAGGCGAAGAAGAATATTCTCGCGGATGATGACGAACGGACAGACAGATAAAGTTTCTATATGAGTCACGAGAGAAAACCTCCCCTCGGTCAGTTTTGATTAAGATTTTTAATTATTGAATACATTTTAATTGCCTTCAAAATTAATCTCAATTGCTTTTAAAGTATAGTGTGATCTACATTTGTATCATTATAATCCTTAAATTATTCTAAATTATCCACCCTTATTGTTAAATATTCAACTTCTTAAAGTATTTCTTTTCTAGTTATTATTTTTTTATTTCCAACTTTTCTTTTCTTTTACTTCATTTCTTTTCCATAGAATATCCTTTAGAATTAATAAAAAAATTGTGCTGAAGAATTAATAAGAAGTTATGTTGGAATATAAATCTTTTTGAATTAATAAAAGGTTATGTTGGATAAATAGGTAAAATTGTAACAGGGAAAAAATAGAAAAGAAAATTAAAATATAATTAAAACTCTAGGATTCGAACCAAGGTATCTAAATAAGTAAAAGCCAACAAATACCATCTTGAGCTATTGCTTTGTTATGTGTTGTTATTTGTTATCTATTTTGTGCAAAATTGCTATTCAAAAAATGAAAGAGTTTTCAAACTATAAATTTTATGTCTACATATATAACAATAAATCAAAATAGCCCATTTGTGAGACTTTATTTTGTCACACTAGACGTCATGGGTTCAAAGCTCTGAGAATAATTTTTATCTAATTAATTCTCCATAGGTACAAACTAGTCGCGCTTGGGATTGGGTTAGGTTTGGTTAATGTAGCCAAAACGTACAATGAATCTGGACAAGTCTCTTGAGCTGGATTTATTGAATCTGGATAAGTCTCTTGGACTTTCCTCATTAAGAGATGAAAACTCTTGGGTGGAACTCATTGAATCTGGACAAGTTCCCTGAACTTCTCTCATAAAAGATGGAAACTTTTGGCTTAGATTCAATGAATCTAAACAAGTCATGGACTTCCCTCATTAAGAGATAGAGTTTCTTTATTGGATTCATTGAATTTGGATAAGCCTCTTATACTTCCCTCGTTAAGAGATAAAAACTCTTGGTTAGATTCATTGAACATGGATAACTCTTGGGCTGCACTTATTAAAGGCGACTCTTGAGCTGGATTTATTGCACCTCGATAAGTCTATTGGACTACTCTCGTTAAGGGAGGGTGATCCCTTGGGGCGGTCCATGAGTCTTATAAATAAGCCCCTTTTGAGCTCATTTGTATCATCACCAAGAAAAATCAAAATGACAAGGAGTTGGTTAGTTTAAAAAGAGTGCAATTTTCAATTACAAGAAATGCATCCAAGCTTGCAAGTAGAACAATGTTCTGTGCCAGACCGAGAAGGTCACTTTCCAGATCAAATCGAGAAGATCACTAGAGTATTTAGTTGGTGCATACCAGAGATTTCTAACTATTGTTTCTGGGGCAATTTGGCTTTGGAATTCTTGTACGGAGTAGGCCAAATATTACTTTAAGCATAACATTCAAAGATGCACAACAACTCTATTAAAAAGAAGTTCTAAATTTTCAATTATCAGAAAAATCCACTTTCCTCTCGTCTATTTTCAATTGTTCTACGTCTTTGGATCTCTATATGTGTCAGTTGTAGATAAAGATATGAGTCTTTCCTACCAAGCTATATTCGTATTTGTATTCATATTTCTGATTAAAAGCTGAATTATATTATAGTAGTGCCATATTTGATTTGTATGCGAAGTACGTCTAACGCAAAACCTTTCTAGATGATTATACATAATTAGTTCATTGGAAAAGGATGCATAATTAGCTCATTATACCTACTACATAAATATGTTTTTCTGTAACTTTGCTATCTTTGCTAACTCCTTTCTCGTGTTAGATGAGTGAATTGAAAAAAACGGTTTGTTTTATATTTTTAGTTAAAATAAATGGTAATATAATACTATAAGTTTAGCGATTTTTAACTATATATGTTTCCCTCAATGATCTGTATAAGTATCTAATTTTGTCGGATACAGATATGAGTCTTCTTTACTGAACCATATATGGATATAGATTCCACATCTAATTTGTACCTAGTCCGTTCGCATATCCTAAGTTTTCTTTAATCATATTCGAATTTGTATCAATATTTGTATATGTGACTGGCAAGCGGATACAGTTATGATAAGTATCATATATGATATGGATCGAATTTATTTGCATCCCAGTCAAGCACATAATCAAATGTACTATCATCCACTGTCATCAAGGCTTAACTCATTACTAAAGTTTGAGAAAAAGTCATTTATTTTCTAAAATGCTTCTTTCTTGCTACTTGTGCAAATTAGATTTTACAAATTCACATTATAATTCTATGTGAATAGAATACTTGTGTTATACTATGTTTTACTCATGTGTTTTCTAGAGAGCCTCTTTTTGGATCTTGTTTAAGTTGGTCCCTTTTTGTTGGCATTCACAAAATAGGAGAACTTTCTAATATTTTCATTTTTGAATGTGCATTTTAACATTCTCAAAGGAACTCTCTCTCTTATGTTAGAAGAAGGTGAAAGAGTTTCCAACTTTTGACAAGTCATGTCTTAACTTATATGTGGTATCTACATTTGGATCAAATTAGCAACTATTTTGTGACTGAAGAGTAAAAGTAAAAATCTTTCCATATATGAAGGAGCTATAATAAGTTAAAAATGTCTTTCAAATAAAATGTTTGTTTGCATTTTATCCTTTTACTTTAAGTATAAGAAATACTTTTATTTCATTATTTATATCCTTTTTTGATACAAACGGTCGTAACTGAGACTTAAACTTGGGAGTACTCACAACCCACTCTCACCACTTTACCGGTGAGCCTGACCTCACTGGTTCTACATCTATACCCTTGATCATGCATGTTATATTAGAAAAGTGGAATCTAACCCACACCCAAAATTAGGACCCTAATGGCTTATCGGGTGCCTGTTTGGATCCTGATGGATCCGACCCGACCCACTTTGTAGTCGGGTATTATGGTGCTCAACATATAACACATGCTCATACCATTTCCTTGCATGATGATACACGGTATTATTCTAATATTCGACCCGTTAATTTATGGGGAGAGCCTCATATTTTTTTTCCCCACAAATCCAAAGAGAGAAATTCTCCGCATTTTATGGCACCCCTTCCCAAACACCCAATCGAGCACCCATGTGGGGCCCTAACATTTTCAATGAATGGGTGTGGACGTTTGGGGTGGTCTTTGAGGACTCCCAAAGCCCTAATGACAATGTCCAATTTTTATGTGGTTTTGGTGATCTAATCCCACGTCTCTAATTATTATTATTTTTCTCTATCTTAATTAATTAAGTTAAAAATGGTGGAGTCACCAAGGGTGAGAATAGGGCAGTTGACCATGAGGAATATGTGACAAGGTTAATATTTGTTAATAATATTGCAAATCAGAAAACTTGTTTTATTTGCCTCATGGATGATGCCATGCTTGGCAAGAACGCAGCTATAAATGGCCAAAAATTGAGGTAGGTTTTTGGATGCATGATGTAAAAATTATGTTTTTTTTTTAATCCCTTTTGAGTATAATATCTTATGCTTAAATTCATATAAGCATTAGTAAAATATTTTTTTATTATTTTTATTTACAATGTATATTATAATAATTATTAAAAAATAATTATTTGATAATAAGAGTCAGCACAAGATAACAACGTTTAACTATTAATTTCTTTTGAATCTTATTTCAACCAGGGTGGCACGTGTCAAATATGCTAGGTTTCCAAAAACACAAGAAAATATTTACACTCTTCTGAAATTGTTGCATCATTGCATCAAATATACATCACAAAATAAAACTTTCATCCCAAACTTTTTGTTGGAATTGAAGAATATAAAGCTGAATCTTCGAGATGAATTATGGCGAGATCCGTTGATCAAATCAACCGGATGATGGTTGGAGTGTGTTCTCCTTCCATTTGTGATGAACGTGGTATATTTACATGTTCAATTCCGACTTCGAATGAATGAGATATTCAAGTCCAAAGATTGCCTAATTCAAAGCCAAAAGGGACTAAATTTAGCTACAAGCATTTAGTCCCACATTGGCCATGTGTTGGAAGCTCATGGGGTATAAATAGAGAAAAATGAGAACAAAGGGCGTGCCCTTTGGGTACTTGGAGTTTTCGCGCGCGAAAAGGAGGGAACTATGCACGTACTTACGTACGTGCGCGCACGCGCGCCGCCGCTGGCGGCGGCCGCGGCCGCCCGGCGCCGGCGCCGGGCCGGGCCCGGGTCCGTGGCTCGTGGTCCGTGGTCCGTGGGTTCCCTACCTGGTTCTTTTTGAATCAGGGTCAGTTGGTCCGCGAAAGGTTTCGAATCTCCAACGGGTGTCCGTCCGTTCGCCAACCGCTGTCGGAAAACCGACAGGGCGGTTGATCGGTTGCGACGGTTCTGTCCGAACCGTCGCAACTGCTGGAATTGGCGGACGAGAATACCCCTCCAGAGCGCTATAAAAAGCGCTCCAGGGGTCCATTCTCAGACACACCAATCCGAAGAATCTTTCTCTCTTCTGAAAGATCTCTCTCTCTCTATAAAGTTCTGACTCCGTTCTGAACTGGGCTCCGGTGAATTTCGACTCCTCGAATTCCAGAGCGACTTCCAACAGTGAAGTGGGAATAGACGACTTCCAACGAAGTGGGAATCTGCGACTTCCAAGTGAAGTGGGAATCCGAAGCTACTTCCTAAAGGAGATTCTGACAAAATTCTTCAACCTTCCTACGTCCTCAACAGTGGGTGTTCCTCCAAAGAGTAAGACAAATATTCATTTGAAATTTGTCGTTATACCGCTGTTTTGCTAATCCTGTGTAGGTACTGGTTGACTACGGTTCGACCGTACGGTGATTTGGTAGTGCTATCCAAATACCGTGAAGAAGTGTTGTATCTTGGGAGACCAGCGTCCATTATCCCGTAAGCACCGGTGCGGGGGACGTAATTGTCTTAAGGAGATTCGCTGTAAGCGTACCTCACTTCAATTACTGTATAAGTGGACTAAGTCCTTTATACAGGGGATATACTTTATAGTATATCGAGATTGACTTAGATTCAGTCTAAGTGAAACTGTATAAGTGGATTAAATCCTTTATACAGGGGATATACTTTACAGTATATTGTGACTGACTTGGATTCAGTCTAATTGGTGCTTAAACCAAGGAAGGAAATTGAAAGGTGGTTCTTAAATTAAGGAACGTTCTATTGAACGGAAAACCTCCCACCTGATATTTGCCGACCTGGCCAATTAGATTGTTGATATCTCAGTGATCTTGATAAGTTGTCAGATTGATTCTTGTTAAGCAGAATACCCAACAATCTTAAGACAATTATTGTTTCTCACTTCTGTTCTGCTTGAACTTGCAGAAAAAATGTCTAAGACAAATCAAGATACCTCCAGCAAGGCAACAAACATACCGCTCCAAGGTTTGATGCCAACTCCACTTCCTAACCCGAAGCCGGAGAAGCCAGGAAAGTTTGATGGCACAGAGTTCAAGAGGTGGCAACAGAAGATGCTCTTCTACTTGACCACTCTACATCTGGCCAAATTCCTGCAGGAGGATCCACCAGAACCCGGAACTGATCGGGATTCAGTCCTTGCATTCGATGCTTGGACACAAGGTGACTTCCTTTGCCGAAATTATGTTCTTAATGGACTGGATGACTCTCTTTACAATGTCTACAGTCCGATTACTACGGCAAAGAAGTTATGGGCCAGTCTTGACAAGAAGTACAAGACTGAAGATGCTGGTACCAAGAAGTTCGTCGTTGGACGATTTCTGGAGTACAAAATGGTGGATAGCAAGACTGTCATCAGTCAGGTGCAAGAGTTCCAACTTATCTTGCACGAGATAGAGGCCGAAGGTATGATTCTTCCTGAAACTTTTCAGGTTGCAACCATCGTGGAGAAGCTCCCCCTTGCGTGGAGAGACTTCAAGAACTACCTGAAGCACAAGAGAAAGGAGCTAAAGTTGGAGGATCTCATTGTGAGGCTTCGTATAGAGGAGGACAACCGCAAGTCCGAGAAAAGGAGCAGCAAGAACTCCTACGAAGCAAAAGCAAATGTGATCGAGGACTCAAAGGGGAAAGCATCTACTTCCAAAAGCTTGAAGAGGAAGAAGCCTTCCCAGGGGTACAAAGGCAAGGCTCAAGAAGGCAGAACCATGCGCTTCAAAGGGACCTGTTACATCTGCAACAAAGAAGGTCACAAAGCAA
Organism: Agave tequilana; assembly: GCA_038442645.1. Classification (NCBI taxonomy): domain Eukaryota; kingdom Viridiplantae; phylum Streptophyta; class Magnoliopsida; order Asparagales; family Asparagaceae; genus Agave; species Agave tequilana. Next base: position 28,329 of record JAVJIF010002757.1, read on the forward strand.
ATGAATGCCGCAGCCGTCAAAAGAAGAACAAGAAAAGCCACCCACAGGCCAACATGACCAACCATGAATCACCAAGTCTTTCTGCTGTGGTGTCAGAAGTAAATCTGACAACCAATAACAAAGACTGGTGGGTAGACACGGGAGCTACCAGGCACATCTGCTCGGAGAAATTGTTATTCTCAGAATATCAAAGGCTAGAGCAAGATGAGCAATTATTCATGGGTAATTCAGCTTCCTCAAAGGTTGAAGGAAAGGGCAAGGTCATCCTGAAGTGGACATCGGGCAAAGAGCTTACTCTTAACGATGTCCTTCATGTTCCAGACATCCGAAAGAATCTGATTTCCGGATCTATACTTAGTAAGAAAGGATTTAGAATTGTATTTGAATCCGACAAATTTGTACTTACTAAGGGAGGGATGTATGTGGGAAAGGGTTATCTTGTAGATGGACTTTTCAAAGCCAATGTTGCAGTGGTTGATAAAAAGTCCGTGTATTTGTACCCAAAGCTAATAAAAGGAAAATCTTCTGTTTATTTGCTTGAGTCTCCTATTCTGTGGCATGCTAGATTAGGGCATGTAAATTACAAGTCTTTGAAAAACTTGTCTAATCTGGGATATATTCCTAAACTCAACTTGGAAGAAATTCGCAAGTGTGAGGTTTGTGTTGAGGCCAAGTTGGCTAAAAATTCATTTCACTCAATAGATCGAAATACAGAACCTTTAGGGTTAATTCATAGCGATCTATGTGACTTGAAGTTTATGCCAACTAGAGGCGGTAAAAAGTATTTCATTACTTTTATCGATGACTGTACAAGATACTGTTATGTGTATCTTTTGAACAGTAAGGATGAGGCAATAAATATGTTTACAACATATAAAGCCGAAGTTGAGAATCAACTCAACAAGAAAATCAAGATTCTAAAATCCGATAGAGGCGGAGAATATGAATCAAATGATTTTAGTGAGTTATGTGCTAGTTTTGGTATAATACATCAAACTACAGCACCATACACTCCTCAGCAGAATGGAATTGCTGAACGGAAGAACAGAACTTTGAAGGAGATGGTTAACTCCATGCTCGTAAGTTCTGGAGCTCCGCAGAACTTGTGGGGGGAAGCTCTATTAACTGCAAATCATATTCTAAATAGAGTACCCCACAAGAAACTTGGTCTTATACCATTCGAGTTATGGCATGGAAGGACACCTTCCTACCATTACCTCAAAATGTGGGGGTGCCTTGCAAAGGTGCTGGCACCATTACCCAAAAAGACTAAGTTGGGAGCAAAAACTATAGACTGCATATTCATAGGCTATGCCTTGAATAGTAGTGCCTATAGGTTTCTGGTTCATAAATCAGAAATACCAGATATTCATGTAAACATGATTATCGAATCTCGAGATGCTGTGTTCTTTGAAGATATCTTTCCGTACAAACGGGAAGCAGATAAGACTTCTGGGAAAAGAACACACGAGATGGCGTTCAGGGACGAAAGCCCCGAGGAACCAATTGTTAATGCGGAAATTGAACCAAGAAGAAGTCAGAGATCTAGAATCTCAAAATCTTTTGGTCCAGATTTCATAGCATACGCTATTGAGAGCGAGCCTCAAACATTTAAAGAGGCTATGTCAAACCCAGAAGCACAAATGTGGAAAGAAGCTATAAATAGCGAAATAGAATCCATACTAAGTAATCATACTTGGGAATTGGTAAACTTGCCTCCTGGAAGTAAACCAATTGGGTGTAAGTGGATTTTCAAACGAAAATTAAAACCCGATGGATCTATCGATAAGTACAAGGCTAGATTAGTAGCCAAGGGTTATCGGCAAAAAGAAGGACTTGACTACTTCGATACATATTCACCAGTAACAAGAATAACGTCCATTCGGATGTTGATTGCGATTGCAGTATTGCACAACTTAGATATCCATCAAATGGATGTCAAGACTGCATTCTTAAATGGTGAATTAAATGAAGAAATTTATATGGAGCAACCAGAAGGATTTATAGTCAAGAACCAAGAACACAAGGTGTGTAAATTGGTAAAATCCTTATACGGTTTAAAACAGGCTCCAAAACAATGGCATGAGAAATTTGATAGTGTCATGATCAAAGATGGATTCACTATCAATGAATGCGATAAGTGTGTTTACACTAAAACAGTTGGAGATGCATGTATCATTGTTTGTCTTTATGTAGACGACATGTTGATACTTGGGACTAATATTGAGATTATTAAGTCCACTAAAAGAATGTTATCCAACTGTTTTGATATGAAAGATCTGGGGGTTGCTGATGTAATTTTAGGAATTAAAATTACTAGAACACCAGATGGAATCAGTCTATCTCAATCTCACTACGTGGATAAGATGATAGAAAGATTCAAGGATCATGGGATAAAAGAGAATACAAATCCTTTTCTCCCACACGTCCACCTTCATAAGAATGCAGGAACTGGAATACGCCAGTTGGAGTATTCTCAGATTATCGGAAGTCTAATGTATTTAATGAATTGCACTAGACCCGATATTGCTTACGCTGTAAGCAAGTTAAGTAGATATACTAGCAACCCTAGTGATCTACATTGGACCGCTCTACTACGAGTATTAGGTTACGTATCACATACCAAGGAATATGCCTTGAAATATGGAAAGTATCCTCCTGTACTGGAAGGATACAGTGATGCTAATTGGATTGCAGATTCTGAGGAATCAAAATCAACTAGCGGATACGTATTTACTCTAGCAGGAGCAGCAGTATCATGGAAATCTTCTAAGCAAACATGTATTGCCCGTTCCACTATGGAATCGGAATTCATAGCCTTAGATAAGGCTGGAGAAGAAGCAGAATGGCTTTGACAATTCTTAGAAGATATACCGTTGTGGCAAAAGCCAGTGCCCGCTATATGTATACACTGCGACAATCAAGCAGCTATATCTAGGGCACAAAATGTGATATACAACGGTAAGTCTAGACATATTCGTCGTAGACATAATACCGTGAAGCAGTTGCTCTCAAATGGAATTATCTCTATTGACTTTGTATCGTCAAAGGATAATTTAGCGGATCCGCTTACTAAAGGTTTAAGTGGAGAGCGTATAAACTGCGCATCGAGGGGAATGGGTCTAAAAGCCTAACCTTACCGAGTCAGCTTAATGGAAACCTCACTTAGCGACTGGAGATCCCACGGACTAAGTTCAAGAGGAAAAACTAGTTATGATTGACTCAGCAAGTAAGCACTTGGGAGCTTGACTCCAATCCATTCCTATGGTGCACATAAGTGCTTTTCTACAAGTGGGTTAAGGATAAGCTTAACGCTTTTAATGATGCCTATATCTTGTTACTAAACAAGTGGAGTAGAGTAGACTACTCTTAATAGGTCCATCACCTATGTGAGTATAGAGTTGGGTCGGCTCTTTGGGAATCTCTATGGAGGCTGTTATTCCCTAAAGATACTCTCTGAAACCAAGAATGTCCAGGGCCAAAACGGACACAACAGAGAACCAAAGTTGATTTGGAAAGTTACTGTGTGAAGCTTGTTGACTTGACTTACACTAACGGCTAACAGTTCAAGACCTAGTTCACTGATTAGCCAGTAAGTCCGATAAAGCTTTCACTATGGAAGGTTCAAGACCTAGTTCACCTATCCTTATGCAGTTTCTTTTCTCAAGTACCTTACACAATAGAGTCAGTCTCTTTGTGTGTCATTTCCTTGAATCTCCATTCATTGTGGGGGATTGTTAGAATTGAAGAATATAAAGCTGAATCTTCGAGATGAATTATGGCGAGATCCGTTGATCAAATCAACCGGATGATGGTTGGAGTGTGTTCTCCTTCCATTTGTGATGAACGTGGTATATTTACATGTTCAATTCCGACTTCGAATGAATGAGATATTCAAGTCCAAAGATTGCCTAATTCAAAGCCAAAAGGGACTAAATTTAGCTACAAGCATTTAGTCCCACATTGGCCATGTGTTGGAAGCTCATGGGGTATAAATAGAGAAAAATGAGAACAAAGGGCGTGCCCTTTGGGTACTTGGAGTTTTCGCGCGCGAAAAGGAGGGAACTATGCACGTACTTACGTACGTGCGCGCACGCTCGCCGCCGCTGGCGGCGGTGGCGGCGGCGGCCGGCCGGCGCCGGCGGCGGTGCCGGGCCGGGCCCGGGCCCGGGTCCGGGGTCCGTGGCTCGTGGTCCGTGGTCCGTGGCCTGGGTTCCCTACCTGGTTCTTTTTGAATCAGGGTCAGTTGGTCCGCGAAAGGTTTCGAATCTCCAACGGGTGTCCGTCCGTTCGCCAACCGCTGTCGGAAAACCGACAGGGCGGTTGATCGGTTGCGACGGTTCTGTCCGAACCGTCGCAACTGCTGGAATTGGCGGACGAGAATACCCCTCCAGAGCGCTATAAAAAGCGCTCCAGGGGTCCATTCTCAGACACACCAATCCGAAGAATCTTTCTCTCTTCTGAAAGATCTCTCTCTCTCTATAAAGTTCTGACTCCGTTCTGAACTGGGCTCCGGTGAATTTCGACTCCTCGAATTCCAGAGCGACTTCCAACAGTGAAGTGGGAATAGACGACTTCCAACGAAGTGGGAATCTGCGACTTCCAAGTGAAGTGGGAATCCGAAGCTACTTCCTAAAGGAGATTCTGACAAAATTCTTCAACCTTCCTACGTCCTCAACAGTGGGTGTTCCTCCAAAAGAGTAAGACAAATATTCATTTGAAATTTGTCGTTATACTGCTGTTTTGCTAATCCTGTGTAGGTACTGGTTGACTACGGTTCGACCGTACGGTGATTTGGTAGTGCTATCCAAATACCGTGAAGAAGTGTTGTATCTTGGGAGACCAGCGTCCATTATCCCGTAAGCACCGGTGCGGGGGACGTAATTGTCTTAAGGAGATTCGCTGTAAGCGTACCTCACTTCAATTACTGTATAAGTGGACTAAGTCCTTTATACAGGGGATATACTTTATAGTATATCGAGATTGACTTAGATTCAGTCTAAGTGAAACTATATAAGTGGATTAAATCCTTTATACAGGGGATATACTTTACAGTATATTGTGACTGACTTGGATTCAGTCTAATTGGTGCTTAAACCAAGGAAGGAAATTGAAAGGTGGTTCTTAAATTAAGGAACGTTCTATTGAACGGAAAACCTCCCACCTGATATTTGCCGACCTGGCCAATTAGATTGTTGATATCTCAGTGATCTTGATAAGTTGTCAGATTGATTCTTGTTAAGCAGAATACCCAACACTTTTATTGTCATCTACATTAATATTTTCTATCTTTCAACTTATCAATGGTTTATTTCTTCGTTTTCAAATAGAAAAATTATTTTATTATGCTTTTCTAATTTACATAAACACTTCTTATATTATTAATATCGGTGGGTCCCTTCTACATTGTATTCATTTTGTCTAAATAGTGAGGGTCTGTATGTATTGCTCTGACGTAAAACCTAGATAGGTTGTAAATGTACAGTAAAAATATTTTTTTAAGTATACTATTTGTTATGACTTTGAAATTGCCACCATATTTATTTTTGTTTTCGAATATTTCTAATATGTGCTCCATTAGTTAAGAACTCGACCCTAGGACTTCTCACAACTCACTCACACATTTTTATCAGTGAGCCAAACCTCACTGGCATCCTATCACTCTTCTGATTGGCGTATCTATCATCTCATTCTGGTCTCATTAGCTGCTAGTGCAACTGCTCCCAAAAATATGAAGTTCTTGCAATACAAATTTGCACAATAAAATGTTAGGCTCTCGAAAATGGGGCGCATAAAATTCAAATGGGGCCCATGCTACCAGATTTCCAAAAGAAATAAGTCAAGTAAGACTTATAAACAGTAATTTTTCGAGTCTTTTCGTAGCCCCAGTGTGTGGAAAACAGCAGAGAGGACGCCTAGAATTTTCGCAGACCCTACCGCAATTATTGTTTTTTTTTTTTTTTACAGACAACCAAACATCATTTCATGAGAAACTGATGTGATCCCCATGTGAGACCTATGAACAGTTAGTCTCCGGGCTCATTTCCGACAATACAAACATGCCCTTAGTACCATCTTGGAACTACCTAATAATGATTTGAGCAAATGTGACGTCTTATTTGAATGAGCAAAAATATCCTTCAATTTAAGGGCAAAGTAAATAAATGCAAATGCAACCGACCTGGTATCATGAAACCAGCATCAAGATATTGAAAGAATCATACCAAACTTGCTTTCATTGAAGAAATGACACCTTGATACTGTGAGATGCAAGCAAACATCAATTGCTTTCAGGATACGCATGAACAGTGAAACTCATTTATTGTTAAAGATTTCAAGAGTCATAAAAATGAAAAGGATTTTCTGTAGAAATATCATATTTGAGTTAATAGGGAAATTATGCAGACACATTTCCTAACTTTAATTACAATACACTATGAATTTGGACACAAGTTCAGTCTGCTATCTTTGTCTAAATGCTTGCAAGAGGCCAATCACTTTTTCAGAAATTATACTCTGCTTATCCCTAATTCATAATGTCACGGTTGCTAACCTTTTCTTTTATTTTATTTTTAGCAAAAGTAACGATTTGGTTTTGAATCTGTGACACGCTTTCCTCGTTTTTCCCCCCCTATATCTGCCTCTTTGTGTTAGCATTTTGAGTGCCTCATATTCGTTGGAGAAGAATTCAGACTCAGGTAGAGGTGTTACAAGGTTTAGAAATTAAGAAAGGACAGGTGTGCACAGTTTGTGCGCAGACTAGTCGACTAATAGCCATGGGTAGTCGACTAATGAAGGCTAGCCAACAATAAGATCTTAGGAGTCAACTATTGTGGTGCAACAGAGAGTGAGTTCATCTCGGTAGTCGACTATATAGTCGACTAATGAGCAGAACTAGTCGACTAATAAATTGGACTAGTCGACTAATCGTTGTACTGTCAATTTCATTTTAGGGATCTGATTGCTGTTTGAGTTCTACTCGAATTTTTTATTATTCTGAGGCGGTGTTGTTCTTATTTATGGAGTTTACGTTGAATTAGGATAATCATAGGAGTTTATATAAATCCTTCGGGGGTGGCCTTTGAAGGCATGTCAAGCTTATGAGAGATTGTCATCATTGAGAGTTGTGAGCGAGATGTTCTTGTAACGCTTGTTATTCTATTCTCTGTTTCAATATAATTTCTCTCATCCTCCCCGTGAATATAGGCACACTTGCCGAATAATCTGGTGTTCTTGTGTTTTGTGATGATCAGTCTTAATTACTTGCTAGTAGTAGATCGCTTCTAGGCTTCCATTGCCAAGCCCCTCGTTGTTTTCTCTTGGTTTGTCATCGTTTCACAACAAGTGGTATTTCAATGCAAGTATCTCTAAGGTAAACAACACAATGATACACTAACAAGAGAGAGACTTGTCTCCTTCCAAAAGGATTTGAGCCCGGATCCTTCCCACTCAAGATCCGTTAAAGTTGATCTATATTATTTCAAGTATCTATAAACCAAAAATTAGGTGTTTTTAATACTTTTTACATACCCATCAAGAAGGGGATGATGAGAAAAAGCAATTCCCCAGAAATATAAACATACAATTGAAAACTTAATTGTGTGTATATATAATTTTTAAATATTATATCAATATTTAATAGTTATTGTCAAATCAATTGAAAACTGAATTGTGTGTATAATATATTGATGATGGAAATTCTCTAGAAATATAGACATACAATTACAAATTGTGAAAACTCCACAATATAAGTTCTGGTAAGATTTGAGAGTAATATTTTTATATTCTAACACGTCCAAGTAGGTTGAGCATCCTTTTCATGGGTTAAAATCTAAGCTTTTGATTAATGATGTTTTTTCTTTAATTCACTTTTTAAATGCATATTCACTAGGAATTGAACCTAAGTTAATCTGATGCTATATTTAAGTCCTTTCACTATATGGCATTGTGCAAGGTAATAAGTGGCCTAGTTCTAAGTATATGCTATGCGAGCAGACCCAACACAGGCTCCAGAATAACGTGATAATGAAAGAAGAAATTTTTAATCCTAAATTCTAATTCTGAATCTAATTCTAATCGTATTCCTTAACAATTATAACAACATAGGCATTATACTGTTAGGTTTTCAGGATATAAGTCCCTAACAAAATTTTTATTTAGATATTAGTCCCCACAATTAGGTTCACTTGATATTACTCATTTACTATTTATTTTGTCCAAAACTCATAAATGATTATTATAAAATCTAATTAAGATGTTAAATAAAACTTTTATTCGAAAGTTTGGAGTTGTTGCTTAAGTGAGATAGAGTCAACAAGATGGCACTGAACAAAAATTTTCAAAGGAAAAAAAATCTTTGCGGGTAAAGAAATAGAAGCAAGAGAAACCATTAAAACAAAGGGAAAAAAGAGAGGACAAGAAGGCTGTTGGTTTAACTTAGATTGACAAGGGCAAGGTAACAAGAGGTAATAAAGTAAAAGTGCGAACATAATTAGAAAGTAATAAAAACATTCCTTACTTTGGAATAAATTATCAACTAGAGGGACTTATAACAAGTGATCGACAAATTACGTGGGACTAACATCCAAATATGATATTGTTAGAGACTAATATTAAAAAGAGATTTGTTAGGCACATAATCCTAAAACCTTATATTATCTTTATCCCAAAAAAATCAATTGTCATGTTTGTTAAATTTTTGCCTTCAAAACGTTGCTTGTGCCTTCTTCCTTGCCATTTGCGTCCAAAATGGCCAACGAGATGCGTTTTAAATTACAATAAGAAAACTACAAAATAAAAATAGAAAAGGGAAAGAAAAAAAAAGATGCATGGTGGGAAATAACTTCGGAAGAGGAGGGGGAAAAAAAAATTCAAACTCCCAACCTCATCACTTGGTCAAAAGGAGCACCCAACATGCTTTAAATTCATTTGGTCTCTTCTAATGATGGCTTCAAAATATAATGAAGTCCACAACACTAATTAATTGGCAAATTGCTAGCTTAATTACCCACCTCTCCAACTGTTTGGTTAAGGGTGAAAGTGAGGAAGTGAAGAAGTGAGGAAGTGGTAATAATTCCCTTTGGAACTTGGGAATTGGTTAGTAAGTTTTCTGGTGTTTGGATGTTGTTGGGAAGTGTGGTTTGAAAAATGTTATGTCTTTTCCGGTGTTTGGATGGTAATGTGGAAGTGAAAGTGGAAAAGTTAACTACAAAGTTGACCGCAAAATAATATTAAATTAAAAATTAATTAAGAAAAATAAAAATTAGACTGTAATTAGAATGCAAGTGAGATTTACATGAGCAAAAAATTAACTGTTTTGTACTACAACTTATTACAAATGAGATTTACATGACCACAAAATTAACTGTAGCACTCTAGAAGTGAGGAAAAGGTTGTGTAAAGGAGAAAAGAGAGAAGGAAAAGAACTTTTTTCATTTTCCTTTTATGATATTTGGATGAACAGCGGAAATGAGAAAAGACACTTCCACTTCCTCACTTCCACCCAATTCCTTGAATCCAAACAGCCCCAAAGATGAACTGGTCTCTCTCTCTCTCTCTCTCTCTCTCTCTCTCTCTCTCTCATATTAGTACCAATTCTTTGATGTTGGAGTCTCTCTCTCTCTCTCTCTCTCTCTCTCTCTCTCTCTCCCCCCAAATACCCATTCCATTAGGAGAGAAGGCCAGACCCGAAAGCAAGAGAGGAGTCTTGACAACAAGCACGCACACAGAGTCAAGGACCAGAGTTGGTCAAGGCACACGATCTCAAATCTACCCAAACAACTAAAAAAATATTCTTAATTACAAGCAAAGCTCTTGTGATCTCATTGCGTAGATCAAGCACGAAGACATTCTTGCTTGGGAGAGAAGAAACACCCTTTTCTACCATCTTTCTTTGCGTGAAAGGTTAAAACGAAAATGACTTCCAGAGAATTTTTTTGCCAAGCCTTGTTTTCCTTGTTCACAAAGGAATTTTCTCACTTGCCAGAACTTTCTCTTTTCATGGTTCTTCGTAATCATCCTCGTCGTGACAAAGGGTAGAAAATTTTATCATCAGCAACAACAACAAATAATTCTCGCCCGCTGTCTACTGTTTAATTGAAGATTTCTTTTTCTATTTTGAGTTTTGCAAAAATTCCCTCTAATGTAGGGAGCTCTTCGTGGAATTTAAAAGAGACTGGCATGTTTTTATGTCAAACCTAATAAAACATGGAGTAATGTAGTTTTGCAATTTATACTTCTCTTCAACTTTTTTTTTTTGTTGTTGTTGTGATCGTTGCTATTTGTAGTGGTCAGATTTTGACCCTCGTCAAGATCATGACACGTGTCCCACCACATAAGAAGCGTTGCAATTGAACAATAAACTCGACATGCCAGCTGGCCCATTGGGGGTCCCAGGAGAAAGCCTTACCCCGAGTCCACACTCGACCCGAGATCTTTCTCCGACATCCGCGACTTCCATGTCCCTTCCCGAGTCCACACTTGACATGAGGTCCTTCTCTGACATCCGCGACTGCCAGGTCCCTCCCCTATTCCACACTCGACTCGAGGTCCTTCTCCGACATCCACACTCGATCGGAGGTCCCTCTCCGACATCCGCGAGTGCCAGGTCCCTTTTTGACATTCACACTTGACTAGAGGTCCCTCTCTGATATCTGCAACTGTCAGGTCTCTCTCCGACTACATCTATCCGGGGTTATTCGCCCGGATGTTCAACTCGGGCGGAACCATTCAACTAGTCCGAGGCCCCGACCGCTACATCAAAGGCCCTCCGTGAAGACCCCCACCTCCATGTTGGATACAACTAGCTTAGCAGCAGGGTTTTCTGATTCACTGAGTCAGTTACACTATCAGATTATTCCCACGTTCTAAATATTTCAACACCCCTATTTCAGTGAAAGCAGTTATGAATAGTGGCAGATATCTTTGCATATCAATCCCAACGATAGTCGCTATTATCTGAGTAGGTAGCTATAAGAAAATCACACCATGCAAATCATGCAGTTATGAATATTCAAAATATCTGCGCCATCATTTATAATGCCACGGGGGTATTTATGCACCCGGATGTCCATCGAGGAAAAGGGGGTATCTAAGAAGTTGTAAAGACGATAATATTCCACAGAACCATAATAATCTTGAGATAATATAATGAATTCACTCCCTCCTCCCCGTAACTTTTCCCAATTTGGGTTTCCACGTGTAAAAGTTATGTCTCCGCCAGTTTATTGTGTAGAAATCTTCAATTATTACCTGATATTTGAGATACCCTCTCAATTGTGATGTGAAGTTGGCTTTCCAATCAATCGTGTAAGAAAATCTCCACCACAAATTGCATCTCGAGTGTCTCAACAGCATGCATCAGGCCCTCGCCCTACGACTATCAACAAAAGCACCATAGTGGCGGATAACTTTGCATATCAATCTTAACAATCATGCACTATTATTTGAGCAATTATGAGAAAATCACAACGTGCAAATCATGCGATTATGGAGACCCAAAATATCTGTACCATCAATTACAACACCACAAGGTATTTGTGCACTTGGATGTTCATCGAGGAAAAGGGGGATCCAAGAAGTTGTAAAGATGATAATACTTCGCAGCCCTCCTCCCTATAGTTTTTCTCAATTTGAGTTTTCACATAAAATCTTCTGTCTTCGCATATTTATTGTATTGAAATCTTCAATTATCACCCGATAATTGAGATACCCTCTTGCTTGTGGGTGAAGTTGACTATCCAATCAATCATGTCAGTAAATCTCCACAAAAAATTGGCGCTTTCATTTAGATCTTATTTCTTACACTCAAGATCTCTCCCAAAAATTTAAAAAAAAACCCTCAAAAGGCCTCTACCAGATCAACTATGGCCCTAAGGAAGCGAACCATCAAGGGCAAAACATCCAAAGGAAAGACAATAGAATCATTTGGGGGGGGGGGCACGACCTCCTCACCCTCCAACGATCAACGGCGTACCACCCAAGACACCGACGTCTCCTTACTGCCAGAACCAGCCACCACTGTCCAACTATCGCAATAACGCAAAGACCAACTCTTTCAGATGCTCTATGAGATAAAAGAGCAAATGAAGGAACAACAGACACAATCTGATCGCGAGCAAGAATAATGACTCTCGATCGAGAAAGCATCCTTCGAGAGCAAGATAAGTTAAGACAGCTCAACCAACAGCTCCAGGACCAAGTTGCAGCCCTCCAGAATAACCCAGCACAAATGGAGGGCAAGCCAGAGAATAGACAGTCTCCCAATCTCTACGCCCTCGACGCACTGATTTAGAAGCGGATCGGGGACGCTAAGTTACAGAGCCACCCAACACCTTTAACTACCAAAATTTTTGACTCCCATCTCACCAAGGAGATCCACGAGTGTAATTTCCCGAGGAAATTCTCAACTCTCACTTTCGACTACTATTTCGAAGTGAGCGATTTAGTTTAGCACATCTGACACTACTGGGAGAAGATGGTGATCTACTCTCGCATTTATCTAGTCATGTGCCTTACTTTTTCTTCCAGCCTGAAAGGTGCAGCTTTAGATTGGTTCTACTCCTTATTGCTATACTCTCTCCACAACTTTGCGGAGGTGACGAAGCATTTCTTACCCAATACGCTTCTCGTCAGGAGGCCAAGAAGAATAGCCATCACCTCTTCTCCATCAAGATGAGGCAGAAAGACAGTCTCAAATTCTACATCAACTTCTTTCAGACCCAACTTGTCAAAGTCTCTGATTGCAGTGAAGAGGCCTCTGCGCTCGCATTCATCAGTGGGCTGCAAGTCACTTACCCCCTGTATAAACACTTCCTGAAGCACAACATCGTCAAGATGAGCGAGGTCCACTACCGAGCTCAACCTTAAATCCAACAGGTAGAGACAATGAAAGCTTCCTCCAACCACTCCACGAAACTAATGAAGCTGGAGGGAAGTCAAAGTCTCCGCATGAAGCAACCGACCACGCTTAAGATCGACACTGGGAGCAACCTGCTTGCAAGAAGCAGGCACTCATGGTCCTCTCACCAAGTCTGCTTCAAAGCTACATGTCATTGGTACACTCCACTGAGACTCCTGATTAACGATCTTCAACACCATCAAGGAGCAGCCATAGGTTAGATGCCCAAGATCAATCCAGCACAATACCTCATTTCCTGGGTCAGAGGAATACTGCTCCTTTCACGAATCCAAAGGACACCAAACCATCCATTGTAGAGCCCTCCAAAAAATACCTAGAAGAGATCATTCAATGTTGACACTCCGAAAAGACAAACTCCCCAGGTAGTCCTTCAACTGGTCTGAACGACATCCAAACTTGTTGACATTTATAAAAGACAAGATGTGACTGAGCTGACGATCAAGTTCTACCCATCCTCAGAGAACAAGCGATGCCTTGAAACTTACTGATCCAGTGAAGCAGACAGTAAACCAGCCATCGCCTGTAAAGAGGCCTAAGCATGGCCTAAGAGGATAGCTTCGCTTGAAGCTCTATAACCTTGTTGAAGGGCTAAGATATTAGCTTCGCCTGAAGTTTCCCTTGAGAGCTTCGCTTGAAGCCCTTCACAGCTCTACAAAAAGCTAATCTTCAGCTTCACTTGAAATTAATTACAACTTCTCCTGAAGCTAATTATAGCTTCACTTGAAGCTTTCTTGTAGCTTCACTTGAGAGTTGTACTATCCTCGCGTGAAGTTAATTCCAGCTTCGCTTGAAGCTTTCCGCGCAACCTGTAGGAGGGTTTGCCAGGTCAATATTTGACCTAGTTTTTAGTGGGCCAACCTCACTATGTTAGTGGGGTTAATGTCACTTTAAGTGGGCGGTTACACCCGCACATTTCGTCCCACGTTAAATGGATACAACCTGTTCAATGACCGTTTTAGGCTCGCGCAAGCCTGTCTATGTTGGCCCAGAGGCCCTTCACCTTAGTTTTGATGATGATATGAATATTAGTTTGCTAATGATCTTGTATTTATATAGTTTTATATATTGCTCAAGATCTTAGTAGGTGTTTAGCTTCAACAAAGAATTCAAAGCCAGCTTTGGAGCTAACACGTGTGATTCAAGAGCTCGCAAGTCAAGATCACATCTAACACTCGGTTGGAGTCAAGCTCTATGGATCAAGCTTGGATTGAGTCGACTTGGAGATCGAGATCGACAAGAAGACTTGCATATAAGTTTGTTTAATTTATTTAGTTTAGATCTTGTGTAAGGATAGTTTAGTCTTGATATGCTCAAGTACACACACAAGTTCAATAGTTTTTGGTTTCAGTTTAACCGTTTTTAAATTTTTAAGAATACATATATGATTTTCATGGATAGATAGAATCAAAATAAGTTTTACATGGTTTATATGTATAGTGGATTCATCCATATACATTGATATTTTATATTGTCTAAAAACTTATTTTGATGTATATCTAGTCATGTGTTTTAAGTTTTGTTTATCAAATCTCAGTTTTTAGATTTAATGTCAAAAATATAGATATATCTTTTATATGTGTATTAGATTCTATCCATACATACTATCCCTCAAATGTGTTCTATATCATGTTTTTGTTTTTATACAAGTTTAAAGAAAATCGTATTTTTCTTTAGAAGTTTGATTTTTGAAAAATACTGATTTTGGTTTTGAGCTTAACTTTCATGCCTCAAAAATAGTTCAAATAGTTTGTAATATGAGTTTATTTTTAGTCACACATATTTGTACTTCAAATATTTATAAGAACTTATTTTGGTGGATTTTATATGTTTTTATGAGATTTTATAGGTAATTAAAAGCCAACATTTCAAACCCTATAAACCATAGCTGAGGGCTGCTAACGGTCGACCGCCCAGTCGACTGAAGCCTGGCTCAGTCGACCGACCGGTCGACCGACGTGCACAGACTTTAGCAGTCGACCGATTCAGAGAGTCTGCTTTCTGGATCTAGCCCCGGTCGACCGATCAGAGAGTTTACTCTCTGGTTCTGGCCTCGGTCGATCGGGCTGTCGACTGACAGGCATGTTTTCCTTGGGGCGGTTGACCGATCGGTCGATTGACAATCCCAATGGTTAAAACTTCGACCGTTGGCTGGTCGACCGACAGGTCATTTCTAACCTGTTCTGAACCTCGACGGCTATATTTTCAGACCCCTATAAAAATGGGTCTTTGAGGTCAGTTTTCACCAAGATTTTTAAGAGCAAATTTTCCCATCTTCTTAAGTGTTTTCAGCAAATTTTAAAGAAGTTTTTGTGCTACAAATCTCTTATCTTTTATTCATTTCAAAGTTTTTGAAAAATAAAAAAAACCAATATTTGGGAATTCTAGTTTTGTTTTTCATTCTTTATCTATCAAGAAGTTTTTTTTAAGAGTTTTTCTTTATTGTTTCTTTTTCAAAATACTTTATTTTCTCACACTTGAGCTATCAATTCTATTCCTATCTTTAGAATCTTATTTGTGAAAATTGCTTGTGATCACCAAGCGATTGTGTGTGATCTTTGTGATCACTAAGTGTATTTCTTTCTTTGCTTTGTGTCACCTCTTGTGTAGAGATTTGTGTTATGAGAGTGGAGTTATATACTTTCAGTATTGAGTTGTAATTCGTCAGTGGAGGTCCCTGTGTGAAAAATCCTATAGTGGATAGTTGAAATCTTTCTGTTTGAAGGCGGGCACATAGAATAGTGGCTCCAGTCTCGAAACATATCCCAGTGTTTGTGTTTGATCTTCTTTCTCCCTTATATCTTATATTATTTTACATTGTTCATATTCATATGTTAGATATAGTTTGTGTGCTCACACTTGTATTCAACCAAGAGAGCTTTTAAAAGCACCTCAATTCTTAATCTAGAGGAATCTAGAGAAGTAGTTCTTCATGGGAAATTCGAGCTTACTCTTTATTACATGTAGTGTGTTTGCAATTAAGTTTTAAATTTTGCATCATTTGTTCTAAACTAGTTTGTACACCTATTCACCCCTCTCTAGGTATACTTACAGTCTTGCCTCGCATAAGGCTTACACCTAGCTTCACATGAGGCTTTATAACCTCGCGCGAAGCTCAAAATAGCCTCGTACGCGAGGCTAAATGATTGTTATCAGTCTTTGCTGAATTCTAGGGATAGTTACACCCCTCAAGAGCCTATAAATAGCTCATTCTTGGGAAGAGCTCGGGGCTGTTTTTTGGCTGGTTGGTTGAGAAGCTGAAGATCAAGAAGCAGAGGCTAAAAGAGAGAAAAAGAGTTAACTTTCTCACTTCCAAGACATTCAGAGAGTTACTTCTCTAAATTTAGGGTGTTGATACCCTGAGACCTTCCTCTCTCAAGGATTCTCCGGAACCAGGCGAGAAAAAAATTCCTTAAGACTCCATCGATCGCATCAACGAAACAAAGTGGTCACACGCTGACCAGACTTCCACTGGCTCACTTCCCCAGAATCTCAAAAGTGATACTTATAATTTTTTGTTTTAATTACTTGTAATTCTCTCTTCACCTTTTTGTAAGTTTTTCCTACATTAATTTTCAATGAAAAATAAGATGGGCGACTCCGCTTGAGAGTTAGAAAATAAATCCCATAAGAGGTTATAGAGAGTTAAGCGTTCTCTAAAATGTCAGAGTTAATCATTAACGTAACATAAATAACTCTATGGGAATTTGATAGGGAGATAATTATTTTCTAAAAAGTTGTTAGAGATGATCATTAACATAACAACCAAATTCCTTGTTAAGGAGTTAAAAGGAGATTTTGTCCGAAGCGATCGTGACAACTTCTCCGCTTGGCGATTTGTAAAAGTAACTTGTCAGATGTATGATGTTAACTTGACAAGGATTCATTTATTGTTAGAGGTGTTTGAACATAATAACAATTTGAGTGGACCTATCATTCTATTGAACAGAATGACGAGTGGAATCTGATCTGCTAGGAATATTAGCGGAATCACTGGGGATATTCAAAGATTTTGCTGTCAGAGGTTTAATATTAACGTGTCAGGCTTGATTTGTAGAATTTTACTGGAAAAATGATGACAAGTTGTTGTGGTCCTACCATTCCATGGACGAAAATTGGCAAGAAACTTTGGTGGAATTAACCATTCTTTGCAAAATGTAAGAATATTTCTAGAGAATTCCACTGGGGAATAGAAGACAGTGTTCCCAAAATTTGTGCAGGAATCAAATCGATCCTACTAGGGAATAGGAGAATAATACGACTAAAATGAAGAAAAATTCAGAGTTGAAAACTTTTGACATGACTTATTTGCTTTGTAGATCTACCATTCTATGGAAGGGAATTGTTAGAGGATTCTAGAGAATTCATATGAGATCAGGTCTCTTAGGATTTTTAACAAATCCTCAACTATCAACGGATTTGGTAAGCCTTTACCAACTACCGTTTGAGTTGGACTAACCATGCTATTCCCCTCAGCATGATAAGTTATCGAGGACTTTTTGTTGGGCTTAAGAGCAAACTTTTTCCTCTATCTTTAGCCATTAAGGGCTTAGGATCATTTTGTTGCTTTATGTAGTTCCGTGAGGATGTCAGTTAGCAACTAACGTTCCTCATGGAATCCTTTCTTGACACTGTGCAGTGTTGTCTCCTAATGTTTGATCTGTTTGACCCCGAAGGGATCTCTAATAAACAGAGGTATAATGTTAACTTAATCATGAATGATATTTCTTTAAGAATTTGTCATTAACTGGCATTATAAGTAGGCCACCGTGCAGATTTGACAGGTGATATGCCCCATTTGAGTAGACAATCTCTACTGCAAACGGTCCTTCTCATTTGGGTTAAAATTTGCCTTTGGACTTGTGTGTTATGACCATAGGTCGTCTGACAGTTAAGACCAAATCTCCTTTTTGAAAATTTTTCTCTTTGACCTTTTTGTTGAAGGCTTTTGAGATTCAGGCCTTGTAAAGCTCTGTTGAGCCTGTAACTACTTCTCGTCTAGCGCTTCAAACTCGTTGAGACATAACTGATGGTTATCTTCATCAGTCATCTTGTTTGTCAAAGTAATACGAAGTAATGGTATTTGAACCTCCAAGGGTATAATGCTTCACATCCGTATACTAGAGAAAAAACGTATTGTCTATTAGGGTTCGAATCGTAGTTCAATATGCCTAGAGACATTCTAAGCCTCTCATTCCAATCTCGTTTGCTTGCAGAGATGAACTTTTTGAGGAACTTGATACTTGTCATGTTGAATGCTTCTGCTAACCCATTGGCAGAAGGTTTATAAGCAGTTGAAACCACATTCTGAATCCGGTACTTACTGCGGAACCGATAGAATGATTGACTTACAAATTGGGGACCATTGTTTTGGATGATCCGTCTGGGGATGCCAAATCAGTGAATGACATGATGTTTGATAAAGTTGACCATGTTGGTGATTTTAACTTCAGCGAGCGGGACGACTTCTGTCCACTTTGAGAAGTGATCAATTATCGTGAGGATGAACTGATGACCTCTAGCTGACGGAGACTGATTGGTCCTATTATATCAATTCCTCAAGCTTCAATGGCCATGCTGGGACTATGGGATGGAGCAGTTCAGGGGGTTGGTGTATAAAATCCGCATGAATTTGACAAATCCTACACCTTTTTGTGTATTTGACTGCATCTACGATCATAGTCTGCAATAGCCAAGTCAGTGCAATCGATTCTTGAGCTTCGGATCTGGTTGATGAGCTCCACATATGCCATCGTAAGCCTCTTTGATTACTTCTTGTGCCTCTGAATTGGATAGACAATGAAAAAGTATACCATCATATGAACGGCGGTGTAGCGTTTTTACCACTACATCGTAGTAAATTTGAGTAGACCTTCATCGAACAGACACTGCTTCCCTAGGGTCATCGGGTAATATGCCGTGCAAGACATAGGTGATGATTCGGAATTGCCAGTCCCTTAGCTCGAAGTTTGTCAAGGTTGTATGAACTTTGCTAGCCTCTAAACCGTACTTCGAATAGAAGATATGACAGTTGGTCACTGTAAGATGGTAATTGGTATCAGCAGGTAAAGTCAATGTAGCAGCTAGCGCTGCTAGAGCATCTGTCTTTGTATTTTGGAGGCAAGATACATGTCTGATGTAGAAACCTTCAAATGTATTAGCCAATTGAATGGCTGCATGGTGATAAGGTATGAGGTCTTCATGATGGACCTCATAATCACCCTTGACTTGGTTGATGATCAACTTGGAATTGCCATAAGCTTCAAGGTATTATACCTCCATTTGTTGAGCGAGTTGGAAGCCAATGAGCAAAGCATTATACTCGGCTACATTGTTGGAATAAGGTTCCATCAGCGAGAATACACGAGAAAGGATGTGATTCTCGGGTGAGATAAATACTACTTCCACTCCAGCAATAATCTTGCCCTTTGGTCCAGTTCTTAATGCACCATCAAAGAACAGCTGCCATACATTATCACCTGAATTCATGTTGGCTTCGATAACTTCGTCCGGAATATCTTCATGTAGCTTTAAAGTTTCTGAAATTGGATGAGTTGCCAAGAAGTCTGGGAGGGCCTGACCCTTAATGGCCTTCTGTGGTACGAATGTCATATCATATTGGGACAGCAGTATGGCCCAATAAGCCAACCTGGAGTTCAGAAAACTTAGCTTTGTCATAAGAATCTGAAGAGGATTGACTCTTGAAATTACATGAAGAGTCTGCCCGATCAAGTAATGTCGCATCTTCTGGATGGCGAAGACAAGAGTAAGGCATTCCTTTTCGACTGGGTTGTAGCGACTTTCAGCTCTAATCAAGGTTCTGCTGAAATAATAGATTGCTTGCTCGGGTCCTTCATCATTCTTCTGTGCGAGTAGAGCGCCTAAAGAATGGTCCATGGCTCTTACATAAAGTAAGAACAATTTTCCTGAAACAAGAGATGTCAGGACCGGGGGCTTAGTGAGGTATGCTTTGATATCCTCAAAAGCTTTTTGACAAGCGTCATCCTAGACAAAAGATACACCCTTCTTCATTAGTCGCTTGAATGGTTGACAACGACCCGACAGATTTACAATAAACCTACGATGTAAACCAACCTGTCTTGAAAACTCGGAGCTCTTTTAGATTCTTTGGAGGCTGCATATCTTGAATGGATTTGATTTTATCAGGATCAAGATGAATTTCTTTGGATGTGACAATGAATCCCAGGAACTTGCCACTTGAAACTCCCAAGAAAGATTTTGTCGGGCTCATCTTCAACTGGTGAGCCCACATGAGATCGAACATTGTTCTCAAATCATGGAGATGGTTGTTCTTGTCGCGATTTTTGATTGCAATGTTGTCAACATAACACTCCACTGTCTTTCGTAGGTGATCACGGAAGATCATACTCATTGCATGTTGGTAGGTAGCACCCGCGTTCTTTAAGCCAAACGACATAATCATATAGCAAAACACACCGAATGGTGTTCGGAATGATGTATGCTTTTCATCATCCGGGTACGTCTTGATTTTGTTGTACCCTAAAAATCCATCCGTAAAAGATACCTTTCGTAATGACACGTGTTGTCAATCATGACATCCGTGATGGGTAACGGAAATTCGTCTTTAGGACAGGCTATATTAAGACCGCGAAAGTCAATACAAATTCGGATCTTTCCGTTCTTTTTAAGGAGAGGCACAATGTTAGCAACCCAGTCTGGGTGCTGTTCCTCTCGAATGAAGCTATATTCGATAAGTTTTTGAACCTCAGCTTCTATTGCCTCCATAATATCAAGTCGGAAGCATCGCTGCTATTATTTTATTGGCTTAACATCCAGTTTGATATTGAGATTATACATGGCTACCTGAGGATTGAGATCAGGCATGCCTTCATAGTTCCAAGTAAAGATTTCTATATACTCTTTTATCAGGGATATAAGATCTTATTTCTCTGTTGGCGATAAACCTTCGCTTATAGAGATGAGTTTTGGGTGTGTTTGATCACCCATATCAATTTGGGGATTACTTTATCTTGTGTAGGAGGGTCACATTGTTCAAAACGCTTTCCCATTGAAGATCAAATTGTTGAGCCCATAGATCGGTATCGAATGGCTCAACGTCCTCTTCTGGCTCCACATGACTGATTGATGTCATGTTGACGAATAGTTTCTTGAAGGCAACCTTCACACTTACGTCTGATTCCCAATCCGATGAGTCTGAAGAATGTAATGGTAAAGGCTTTTTAGATTTTGAATCAGATTGAATGGATGGAGTAGTGTACCCCACCCCCTGCGAGTCTGATCATAGTAATTGGCAGGCTTTTCTTTCGGTACAAAAAATTATAGAGGCATGCGTCACCCCTTTTCAAAGTTCAGGCCTTCACCACGACGTAGGTCGTATCCCATTTCTTTCATCATACAGTACGCTGACCGTACGTAGTGAAGAAAATGTGGGGCTCCAAGTCTTCATCCGAATCGTTGGGTGTAGTAACTCAATGTCGGAGTTTGCCAAATATGATTGGCAATTGGTCCTCCTTAGAAGATGAAAGTATAAATACAGATCCATCAATTCTTCTATATGCATGCATGCCATTGACATAGGCAGGGGCATGAGTAGATGACTCATATCAACAGGACTATTTACATCATCGCAGTACAAGGAATAATCGAAATTGATATTTTCATTAAGGACCCATTCATCGTCATTGTCAACGGAATTATTACAATCAGGATCATTTAGATAGCTACAATTGGTTTCTCATCCAAAAATAACCTCTGAATCTTCTTTTGATTCTGAGACCGCTTCGTTGCAGCTGTCAATATTGTTAGGCAACGATTTTTTCACCACTTTACCGTTCTCTTTATAAAGAAGAGAATCAGTGAAGTAGTTATCCACTCATTTAAATGACTGCATTTCGGCAAACACCGTCCTAACCATGGCCTTGTCATCCACATATTTAACGCATTGATGGAGCGTGGAAGATACAATCCTGTTGGCGTGGATCCAAGGTCTGCCGAGCAAAAGATTGTAGGATGTGTCAGTGTCAATGATGTAACACGTCACTTCTGATTGTAGATCTCCAATTTGGCATCAGAGACTGATCTTGCCCAAAGGGTAACTTCTCCCAGCATTGAAGTCATATATGGTTGTAGTTGTAGTGACATCCTACTCAACGGGATGCCAAGAAAATAAATAAATCTTTTGGGATAATGCCTAGAGCAGACCCAGGATCAACTTGTATTCTCTCGATATGCATGGACCCGATGTACCTTGTGTAGTACAAGGGCTTATCATATCAGTTGTCCTTAAGGAGCATGTCTTCAGGAGTGAAGGTGATGCATGGTACTTGCGATTATACCAGATGACATTGAGGGCATGAAGCTCCATCTTCTTTTGTAGGGCTGGCATTTGTGTCAGAAATGATTCCGAATCAGTAACCACATCCTTAAGTGCCTCTCTCGTCTTCTTCGAGAGGCAAAGTAGCTCGTATAGGATAATACGAGCTGGAATATTGGCCAATTATGGCAATATGTCAAAGCAGAAGAGATTATTGAGTCGTCTGGAAGGATTCTTCTTCAAGGATTCATCAAAGTGAATCTTCTTCTGCTTTTCTTTGTCTTTAGGCACTGTGGCCTGGACAGGTGCAGTGGTTCCCGGCGTCGTTGGATGAGGCGCTCCGTCTGGTGTCTGGTCGTGCCATCATAAGTACTGCTTATCAGAACGTGTGCCCATTAGCTGCGAGGTAGTAGGCTGTGCTGCTAAGATGAGCTTCTCTCCTTCTGAGTCACTGAGAGAGGCTACAGTCACAGAGTCGTCGTCTGTTATGAGAGAGATGACATTACATGACTTGCATTTGAGCTTGGGCTTGCTCGTCTCCCACTGCTCGTCCGGGACAATATCTGGGTGGACCCACATGATCTCTCCAGATTTTGTTGTCATTGGGATGAGGCCCTTAGCTTTTTTGCTTTTTAGCTATTGGATTGATGACGTCCATTCTAGCCCTAGGGACTGGGACCAAGCCGTCTTAAACAATCATCTATGGGAAGGTCCCAAAATTAAGAGTCATCATGTTGGCGGTGACTTTTTTTGTTCTGACTTAAGAGTCAGAACTCCAGCATCCACCAATGCTTGGATCTTGTCCTTGAGAACATAGCATCTGCTAGTAGGGTGGTGCACCATCCTATGAAAGAGGTAGTAATTAGGATCATTTGTACGCCCCACTTTATTAGGTCATCTAACTTTAGGTAACTTGAGCTTGTTACCCTTGTGCAGCAAGTGAAAGATTGTTACTACCTGTTCGTCTTTAAAAGAGTACACCTTTGGCGGAAATTTGGATTCCTGATTGCTATTGGTATTGCTCTTCTGCTTTGGTTGAGCTATCCCTGATAGCTCAACGACTATGGTTTTCTTTCCCTTTGATTGAGAAGACTTGGCTGCATCACGCCTCTTGGTGCTGAGCCCCCACTTGTTCTTAGGGACGAGGGCTCAAACTTCTTAGCCAATTTCTTGACTATCTCAGCCTGCTCAACAAGCTCCTTTCGCGTATGGGTTTTGACAACTACCATACAGACTTTCACTCTATCGAGAAAGTTACGTCGACATGTCTAGAATAACATGGGCAATGACATGCCTGCGGGGCACATAAGAGAAAGGTTGTGGAATCTCTCAATGTATCCCGCACAAATTCTTCACCTTTTTGGACCATTGAGAGGAGCTTGTCCATAGTCACCTCGGTATCGTCCTCATAGAATCGAGAGAGGAACCGAACTTCTAGATCAATCTAGGAGTTGATGGAGCCGCTGGGCTGGCTCCTAAACCAATCGAAGGCTACCCCTTAAGGTTACCAATGAATAGTCTGGCCATGATGGCATCGTTATCTACTACGTTATCGGTTTGAGACTGAAAGTAATAAATATGCTGGTTGGGTGAGCTCTTGCCATCGTACGAGTGCAACATAAGTGGTTTAAACTTTGGCGAGTATGATACCGAATCCCACTCCAGCCGGTAAGGATAAGTCATTCCTACCTTCTTCAGTTTATCCCTCTGGGTTAGAGTTACAATCTGAGCTTGGATGTCCTTAATGACCTCGACATCGATTGAGGAGCTTTTCTTTGACATCTCAGTCTTAGGATGTTCATCGTCGTTATGCTCCTCTTTATTATGATTGCTACCAGTATCATTGGTATTCCGGTTGATCAAGAGTTGAGCAAACATCTGCTGGATGTTGTCCAAAGCTTCATGCTGAGCCCTAAAGTCTGCTCTTGTGCCTCCATTCTTCGACGAAAATCATCATCATTGTTGTCGGCCATGTTAGCCAATACAAGACCCGTTCGCACCGAGCTGATGATAGCTAAAGAAGCGTATCCACTGGCCTCCTCCTCATCATCAGATCGTTGGCAAGGCTAGACTGGTTTTAAAAAGGCCGAAGCATAGCCTCGCCTATACGGCATGGCTAGCCTCGCCTGAAAGATGACTTTGCCCAATCAGGCAAGTCTTAGCTTCTTCAAGAAGCTTAAAGGAAGGCTAGAGCCTTTCACCAAAATTCGCCAAATGCGAGGATCAAGGGAATTCAATCCCTAAAATAGCTGGTAAACCTAAAATTGAGGGAGATAAACTCTCTAAAATTACTAATTGATTGGAGGGGTCTCTAAAATATCGAGGCTCACCAGTTATAGGTCGAGTAATGACCAGAATGAAGGCTTTCTTCGCCTCAGGGACCTTCACCTCCTTACCTAGACGGTGAGAAGACGCCATGGAAACATTTTGAGGAGATGAGGAGGGTAAGAACCTTCTGTTCGAAAATGAAAGTGGAGAGAAGAAGAACCCTGTTGCAGCCTCATTGGAAGAAAAGAAGGTGAATTCTCTGTAAAAGGACCATAGGGGTCCTATTTATAAGCCCCACGATATAGCCTCGCCGCTGGCGCTTCAAATTTTGAAGCGCAGGCGAGACTAAAGTGTAGGATCGCCGAGATAAGGATAAATGCGGAATTATCTCTATTGGCAACTATAATCTAAAACACACAAGTCAACATAAACACTAAACAAGAAGGATTAATTGTTAGGCAAATAAATAACTTGCAAGTAAAGGAAAACAAATCTCAGAAAAGTTGACAAACGCAAACAAAGAGATTAATCCTGGTTCGATCCTTGTGACCTACATCCAGTCCCCAAGCCACCCGCTTGAGATTTTCCTTTAACCTTGATTTTGCCATCCAAAATCAATACACCATGTACACCACTTGACAAATCCCTTCGCCAAATGTATACACCTTCTCTTCCACCAAGAGAACACCTTCTCTTCCACCAAGAGAATACCTTTCACCTTGTACAACTGCCTCTATAACCAAGAAGCCTCCCGTGTACAATGATTTGCTTTGAGAAATACAATACTTTTCCTATAGCCTTGGTACAGATGTGTATGTGGACAAGGTTCAGTATAGGAAACAAGAACTTCAGAGAATCTTCACAATGGAAATGTCTTTTGGTGAAGAACTGAAGTTTGGAAAACAGTTTTCAGGTTTTTCAGATTTTGGCTTTAGAAAACTGATAAAAACACTTGGTAATTGGCCTTTGGTATAACTTCCCTATTTATAACTAAAGACTAGGGTTAGTTAGGGAGTTATTGGAGCAATTTGAATCAAAGAAACGTTGAGATTCGTTGCAAAAAAGATCAGATAACGAAAACTGTCCAGCAGTCAGAAACTGTCTATAGTCGACTAGGGTTCTGAGTTAGTCGACTAGACTAGGCAAAAATTTCAACTATTAGTCGACTAGATTTAGCTATTAGTCGACTAGGTAGGTGGACGTTGGATGAACAGTTTTCTGGTTAACTACCTCAAGTCGACTGCAACTGCTTTATAGTCGACTGGGTCAAGTATTAGTCGACTAGGGACCAAGGGATAGTCGACTAGAAAAATGTATTAGTCGACTATAGTTGACTGTTGGTCGACTAATACACAAACATAGAGTTGGTCTGTTTCAGGACACAGGATTAGTCGACTAATGGTTTGGGTCAAGTCGACTAGGCATGTTATTAGTCGACTTGGAAAATGTATAAGTCGACTAATGACATTTGAAATGAGTGTGTTGTGTCAAGGCTTTTACATTCTAATCACAATTATAACCCACACTCTATCAACTCTCTTTAGAGCATCTTGATCATGTAGGACTCTTGATTCTTGTGTTAGAGCTCCACATGTCATGCGTCACAAACGTCTTCATCGAAACAGGTTCCAACATTCTCCCCTTTTTGATGACGACGCTTTGTGTGTGCACAAGTGCTCCCCCTGCAGAAAATATGTTAACTTTTCCTCCCCCTGCAAAAATTGGGTTATAACAAATATGAAAAGGCTTTGTTCTCCCCCTGCAACAAATATATTAGTATAAATATATATAATTGTTTTTTTATCAATTTTTATATGGTACCTGCAAGATAAACGTTAGATGGTACCAAACATAAAAGATCATATCTAACCTTTAGGACTCCAAATCCATTTAGAATTTGGTTTCCACCTGTTAATATACACATAGTTGCAAGAATCACATATATCATGAATGTATGATGCAATATATGTATTTTTATCATGAAAACTTAAATTTTAGGAATCCATATAAACTTACTTTTCTTAAACTTTCTTTTTACAAAAGAACTATATGGATTACTATAACATGAAGATTTTGCAATAAATCCAATACCATGATTATCATGTGACAATTTCTGAAAAGATAATAAAGCATTCAAATTTCTTTTCCTTTATTAAATTTAGTCACATTTTGTAAAAGATCTTCATATTTCTTTTGAAAACTAACATGTCTTTATCCAATATAGAAATCCTTTCATTCAAATACTTAGTTTCCTTTTTCAGAAAAATGTTCTCTTTATAAATTTCTCATTTTCAATTTTCAAAGATGATATGACTTTTCAAACTCATCTTGTTGTTGAGAATTTATAGATGAACATTGTAATGCATAACATGAATTTTCCTTAAAAGTTTCTCATTTTCTTTTGACAAAACTTTGTTTTTCAGTTTTTCATTTTTCAGATCAAGAAATAATTCATGGAAAGCATCAGAGAGTTCAGAATATGATACTCATCATCTTCAAGTGCCATGTAACATAGGTTGACACGTTCAGTGGATTCTTCTTCATCAGATGAAGATGAATCACTGTATTCTGATGATGCTTCGTAGTTCTTCTTCTTTCTGAACTTCTTACTCTTGTACTTATCTTTCTTCTTAAGCAAAGGACAATCCATCTTCATATGACCTGGTTTACCACAATTAAAGCATTTGAATTTACCTTACTTTAGAAATTTCCTGAATTTCTTTGAGAGCATTGCCATCTCCTCTTCGTCATCATTGTCCGTGTCGGAAGATGCATGGAAGGCGAGTTCTTTCTTCTTTGAATGATGTTGTCGTTCGTCCTTCTTCCTTTCTTCTAACTGCACTTCATATGCCATTAGATTACCGATTAGGTTTTCTAATGTCATAGTTGAGAGATCATTCGCCTCTTCAATGGCGGTTGTCTTTTTCTCCCATTCTGGTGTGAGTGCACGAAGGATCTTTCGAACTCTTTCAACTTGGGTGTAGTTCTTTCCAAGGGATGCTAATGTATTGGTGATATCGGTGAATCTTGTAACCATCTCGGATATGGTTTCATTCTCCTCCATTTTGAATAACTCAAACCTGTGGACAAGAACAGATATTTTAGATTCCTTAACTTTATTAGTGCCTTCGTGTGTTACCTGAAGAGTATGCCATATTTGATGTGCAGAAGTTGCTGTTGAAATACGGTTGAACTCTTCTTTGGTTAGGGCACAGAATAGAGCATTCATCGCTTTGGCGTCAAGGTTCGCGTTCTTCTTTTGATCTTCACTCCAAGCGTTGTAGTTGGTTGTGGGCTTGGTGTACGATGCTTCTACGATGTTCCAAAGGTCGTAGTTGAGCGATTGCAAGTATATCTTCATTCTACACTTCCAGTAGTTATAGTTGGTTCCGTCAAATAGCGGTGGACGTTGTGTAGAATGTCCTTCTTTGAATTGGGATGATGAGGACTCCGTTGCCATCTTTGTTGTTGACTTGTATCCGCCCTGATATCAAATGTAGGATCAGAGCATGTACGCCGGTTGGTTGTTGCTTTGAACCTTGAACCCGCTCTGATACCAATTGTAGGATCGCCAAGATAAGGATAAATGCGGAATTATCTCTGTTGGCAACTATAATCTAAAACACACAAGTCAACATAAACACTAAACAAGAAGGATTAATTGTTAGGCAAATAAATAACTTGCAAGTAAAGGAAAACAAATCTCAGAAAAGTTGACAAACGCAAACAAAGAGATTTATCCTGGTTCGGTCCTTGTGACCTACATCCAGTCCCCAAGCCACCCGCTTGAGATTTTCCTTTAACCTTGATTTTGCCACCAAAATCAATACACCATGTACACCACTTGACAAATCCCCTTCGCCAAATGTATACACCTTCTCTTCCACCAAGAGAACACCTTCTCTTCCACCAAGAGAATACCTTTCACCTTGTACAACTGCCTCTACAACCAAGAAGCCTCCCGTGTACAATGATTTGCTTTGAGAAATACAATACTTTTCCTATAACCTTGGTACAGATGTGTATGTGGACAAGGTTCAGTATAGGAAACAAGAACTTCAGAGAATCTTCACAATGGAAATGTCTTTTGGTGAAGAACTGAAGTTTGGAAAACAGTTTTCAGGTTTTTCAGATTTGGCTTTGGAAAACTGATAAAAACACTTGGTAATTGGCCTTTGGTATAACTTCCCTATTTATAGCTGAAGACTAGGGTTAGTTAGGGAGTTATTGGAGCAATTTGAATCAAAGAAACGTTGAGATTTGTTGCAAAAAAGACCAGATAACGAAAACTGTCCAGCAGTCAGAAACTGTCTATAGTCGACTAGGGTTCTGAGTTAGTCGACTAGACTAGACAAAATTTCAACTATTAGTCGACTAGATTTAGCTATTAGTCGACTAGGTAGGTGACGTTGGATGAACAGTTTTCTGGTTAACTACCTCAAGTCGACTGCAACTGCTTTATAGTCGACTGGGTCAAGTATTAGTCGACTAGGGACCAAGGGATAGTCGACTAGAAAAATGTATTAGTCGACTATAGTTGACTGTTGGTCGACTAATACACAAACAGAGAGTTGGTCTGTTTCAGGACACAGGATTAGTCGACTAATGGTTTGGGTCAAGTTGACTAGGCATGTTATTAGTCGACTTGGAAAATGTATAAGTCGACTAATGACATTTGAAATGAGTGTGTTGTGTCAAGGCTTTTACATTCTATATCACAATTACAACCCACACTCTATCAACTCTCTTTAGAGCATCTTGATCATGTAGGACTCTTGATTCTTGTGTTAGAGCTCCACATGTCATGCGTCACAAACGTCTTCATCGAAACAGGTTCCAACATAAAGCACTTGAGTGCTTAGCCTCGTGAAAGGGAGTACCCTCCTCATAGCCCATGTAAGGCTAGCGCTGAAGCAGTGCTAACAAGTCAACTTCCCTTTGTAAGTAAAATTATCTAGAGGAGCCCCGAGACGAAACTATTTCAGAGGCGAGCCTATTTCATCCCAGAGGCGAGCCTATTTCATCCCAGACATGAGGCTATCCAGGAGGCGAATCTATTTTAGCCCAGAGGCGAGGCTATCCTGGAGGTAAACCTATTTCAGCCCAGAGGGGGAGTATTTCAGAGGCGAGCCTATTTCAGCCCGAAGGCGAGGCTATTCCAGCCTAGAAGCGAGACTAGAGCTCAGATAGCTTCGCCTACCAAAGTTTAGCCCTGAAGGCAAAACTGAGTTCAACCATAAAGGCGAACCTAAAATTCACATATTCTTGGTATTTTCTGCAACAATCAAAACAATTCAAAGCATTTCAAAATCTGAACCATCCCATTGCAGATTTACAAAAACTTTGAAGGGGGTTTTGTTGACACTCCAAAAGGACAAACTCCCCAGGTAGTACTTCAACTGGTCCGAACGACATCTAAACTTGTTGACATTTACAAAAGATAAGATGCGGACGAGCTGACAACCAAGTTCTACCCATCCTCAGAGAACAAGCGGTACCTTGAAACTTACTGATGCAGTGAAGCAGACAGTAAGCCAAGCATCACTTGTAAAGAGGCCTAAGCATGGCCTAAGAGTATAGCTTCGCTTGAAGCTCTATAACCTTGTTGAAGGGCTAAGATATTAGCTTCGCCTGAAGCTTCTCTTGAGAGCTTCGCTTGAAGCCCTTGCTCTGCAAAGAGCTAATCTTCAGCTTCGTTTGAAGCTAATTACAGCTTCGCCTAAACCTAAGCTTTCTGCTAGCTTTACTTGAGAGTTGTACTAGCCTCGCGCGAAGTTAATTTCAGCTTCGCTTTAAGCTTTCTGCACCCCCTATGGGAGGGTTTGCCAGGTCAATATTTGACCTAGTTTGTAGTTGACCAACCCCACTACGTTAGTGGGGTTAATGCCGCTTTAAGTGGGCAGTTACACCCGCCCACTTCGTCCCACGTTAAATGGAGACAGTCTGGTCAAATGACCGTTTAGGCTCGCGCGAGATTATAGCCTGCATAAGGCTTACACCTAGCTCGCATAAGGCTTAATAGCCTCGCGCGAAACTCAAAATAGTCTCTGGCGCGGGCTAAATAACTTTTATCAGTCTTTACTGAATTTTAGGGGCAATTATACCCCTCAAGAGCCTGTAAATAGCTCATTCTTGTGATGAGCTCGGGGCTGAATTTTTGGCTGGTGGGCTAAGAAGCTGATGATCAAGAAGTAAAGGCTAAAAGAGAGAAAAAGAGTTAACTTTCTCATTTTTAAGAAATTTAAAGAGTTACTTCTCTAAATTCATGGTGTTGATACCCTAATACCTTTCTCTCTCAAGAATCTCCAGAACTAGGCGAGAAAGAATTCCTTAAGACTCCATCAATCGTATCATCAATGGAATAAAGTGGTCGCGTGCTGACCAGACTTCCATCACACACTTCCCAGAATCTCAGAAGAGATACTTGTAATTTTGTGTTTTAATTACTTGTAGTTCTCTCTTCACCTTTTTGTAAGTTTTTCCTAAATTGATTTTCAATGGAAAACATTCGATAGGGCCTCCTCAAAGAATAAGTCCTCATGCCCGAAGCAAGTTCCGGACAACCGTACCCACAACCTTCCCAGCCACAACATTTGATCACCCAGTACAGGGCAATCGATTGACTTCAAGACTCTAGATGAACGGGGCGTATTTTCTTCCAACTCCAATTTCATGTATTCCATTCCCAATTAAGAATAAAATATTGTTTTATTCTTCCTCCTAACTATTGCAAGCTACACCCGTTAATGCAGTACATCCAATCAATACAGTACATCTGACCAATGCAGTATATTCAATCGACATACTACACCAACCAATGCAGTGCATCCAACCAACATAGTCCATCCAACCGGTGCCAGTCATCTAATCCACACACCCCGATGATGAAATTTCCCACTCAGAGGCGGCCAAGCAATCTCAACTGATGGGATTTCCCCCACTCAGAGTCAGTTCTCCGCTAATGAGATTTTTTTTCCCTCGGAGGACTGTGTTTGTACACTCTGCTGATAGGTTTCTCCCACTTGGAAGTGTCAAAGCAAACATGCCACAGGCACTCTCTAGGCTATCCTACGGGAGTCGAAACCCTTTGTTGTGAAATTTTTGCCACTCGGAGTCCCCCTCTCATGCAAGGATTTCCCCTCTCAGAGCCCCCATTTGACGTTCCTCTAATAGGATTTTCCCGACTAGGATTATAAGCACTAGCCTATAGGCTCTCCTCATCTGAACCTATGAGCAGATGAACCTCCGGTAGTTTCTCTCAGTCAGGGCCCTTTCATCCATATTCTGATACGGGGGGAAACCACCCTACTCGGGAACTGCCATCCATATTTCGATGATAGAATTTCTTTCACTTGGGAGACAGCTTCTCTGTGCAATTTCCCCATACGGAGGTCAACTCCACTGCTTGTTTACTACCACTCGGAGGTATCAGATCATCACTTTAATTTATTTGGGGCCCCAATCGGAGTAAGCACCTCCAATCTATCATTGGTTAACATCCCCAGTTCAGACCCCTTTTTTGCATGTCTTCTGGGACCATGGTTACTCATGACATATGGTATATATATGAGAGTTTCCTTATTTGGATTATCCCCTTGACGTACAAGTCCTGAGTGGCCATGGGCCAAACTCTCTTCGGAGGAAAAAAATGTCAGGTAACACCTGAATTCAGCTTACACATGTTTGAAATTTAAATGCTCATTTGGAATAACTCGGATTGTGCATACACGGTCATCGACTATGTGGGACACAATGTATATTTAAGAGCATTTCCTTGTTTGGATCATCCCTTCGACATACTGGTCTCATAAGGGTAGAAGCCATGTAAGTACAATTCAATTTACCCCCTTAGTGTTTATGTATCTAACACTGTGCTTAAGAATATTACATTGCATGCTTGTATGTGCATCTTACTACCGCTCCCGACCCTTATTCTGTGCATCTGGGGATGGGATTTTCCCACTCGGAGATAGCAACAAAGATTCACCTACATACATCTTACACTGATGTGGGATTTTCCGCATCGGAGTCCAAGCTCTGCTGCAGGGATTTCTCCTCCTAGAGATCTGGCTTCGCGACTCCGTTGATGGAACTTTCTCCACTCAGAAGCACACATGATCCTGACTCCGCAGCTGGGATTTTCCCTTCTCGGAGGCCCAACTCCGCCAGCTGAGATTTCTCACACTCGAAGGATAAAACTTACAGGTATTATTGATGGGACTACCCCCACTCGAGAACACAACAAAATACCAAATCATCCATGTGTACGCGCCGGAAAAAAAGAGAAAGAAGGTCTTTACTGTAAAATTTTTCTTGAATCAGATGAAAAGATTACAACAAAAATAACTTTTCCTTCCAGTTACAAGGGAGGGAGGATGTTGAGTCTTGAATCCTCCCTTTGTTTAATGCTGGGTTCTTCGTGTGGCGGTGGAGAGTGAATGTTATTCTCCGTTGACCGGATGACCGTCGGGATCGTCAGGGATCTTCTCTTCGGCTGGTAGAAAGAGTAGCACAGCTCTTGTCTACCAAAACTCTCAAAGAGAAGGTAGAAGAGAAGGTAGGCAAAGAGTAGCTTGTACGCAGTAAGCTTGACGAAGAGTTGAGCTCTCTCCTTTTTCTGCCGTGTCTGGTCATCTGATTGCCGATCCTCTTATCACCAATGCCTTTGATTGCTGATCGCCAATTGCCCAATTGCCAATCTCTCTATCTCTCGATCGTCGATCCTCGATCCTCTCCCCTCTTATCGTCCTCCTCGACCTCATAGCAAACGAGTCTATTTATAGAGGTCCTAGGGGGTGAACGTGCCCCCTAAAAATGCTCCACGATGAGGGGCTGACCTCCCCGCTATGTGGGCGGCGACTGGCCCCATAACCAGGGCGGTTATAACTGAGACGCGGGTTTCAGCCCACGCGCCTTGAGGCTGGGGCGCGGGTGTCGAGCCCACGCGCCTTGATGCTGAGACGCGGGTGTCGAGCCCACGCGCCTTGATGCTGAGACGCGGGTGTCGAGCCCTTGCGTCTAGAACTTGAGACTCTGCTTTTTAATGGCTTGTCTTTTAGTGATTTTTAGACAGCCTACAGAACCCCCTCCAAAGTTTTCAATATTCCGCAGTTAAATGGACGGATTTCGAAATACTTTGGATTTTATTCACCTTTATGACTGGACTGTTAATGCTCCGGGTTTGATCTTATCTGGAGTTTGGTCTTCGTGAGTGTACTGTTGAACTCTTTGAGGCCACCAGGGTTGATCGTATTGAGTGTCTAGATACACAGTCTAAACCTTCCCGATTGCTTTTAGTCTGTCATGGACGCGTTTTAAGCCAAGAGTGGACGATCTTCTGCTTGTGCCAGTGTACTGTTGAAACTGATTTGCAGAAGCAAGGACTGAATGCCAGTTCTTTTTGAAGAGCAGAGATGGAAAGACGCGAACTTCTTAAAGAGACGCGACTTTTTGAATGCATTTATGGCGGTGATGACGGGGCACGTCCATCGAAGAGGCGCGTCCGTTGGGTGCGAATCTGTGCCATGTCATGATTGCGCTGCCAGTTGGCCTGGGGAACTGGCGGGATTTCACCTTTTGGCGCGTGGATTCCCGGTTCATTAAATGATTTGCTCCACGTGTCAAGCGATGACTCGCTGCAGGGCTATGGTGCGCGATCTTCGCTGCAGAGAAATTGATTTGCTCCACGCGTCAAGCGATGACTCGCTGCAGAACTAATCGAGCCACGCGCCGCGTATCTTCGCGAATCCTTGTGCCTATAAAAGGCAACAGTCAGAGAGATACCTTTCTTCTCCGAGCGTACTTGTTTAGGGTTTTCAAGAAAAAGAGTTCTTCTTTCTCTGTTCATCCCCATTACTGGATTCTTAATCACCAATGGCACCCAAGACCAAGCCAACCGCATCCTCCTCAAGAGCGGCCGTCGCCGAGGCCCAGAGGGGCGGTTCCTCCGCGCAGGCATTCTCTTTCCCAGGTATAACGCCGCTTAGGGTTGAACTTTCGCCATTACTGGAAGCTCATGGAACCATTAACAGAATCGTCAACACAGAAAACAAACCGTGTTTGATTCTCAGACGCGGTCTCAGCGCGGTCTTTGAGTTGGTAACCAAGGCGCGGGTTTGATGACCCGGTGACAGTGAGTCCTGCATTTCGGATTCTTCACTTAGAATATTTCTAATTGTGAAGAGTTCGGATGCGGACTTGAAGATTTTTCATCAGGTGCAGGTTTTTGATGAATCTTGCACCTGAGCCCAAGTACTTAGAGAATTTTCATAAGTCTTGGTTTGCAAAACGCGGACTTGATCCTGGCGTTCTGTGACATCAGGTGCTGGTTTTTATGAATCTGGCGCCTGAGCCCAAGTACTTAGAGAATTCTTATAAGTCTTGGTTTGCAAAACGCGGACTTGATCCCGCTAGTCTTACGCCTGGATGCGGATTTGCAGGTCTGGACGCGGATTTGATGATTCCTGCGTCCAGTATTTCTTCTGCGTCTGGACGCAGATTCGCAGGTCTGGACGCAGACTTGATAATTCCTGCGTCCAGTATCTCTTCTGCGTCTGGACTATAGACACTTAACATTTTTCTGATAAAGTGTCTAATTAAATGTCCTTTTCTTTTGTAGTGCCACACCCTTCTGCCCCACTCGTCAAGAAGCGCCACTTTGGACATGTAGGTGGTGCTGACCGTGATCTGGCTTTTGTGCTACAAAGGACAGTACCTGTGACTGCCGACAAGTCGCAGGAGCGCCAGAAAAGGCTCTCCAATGTTGATATGACGACCCTTCGGGTGCTTATGACCGATGCAGCATTCACAACGGATGATCGCGTCAAGCTGGAGAAGCCTGCCTTCTTCTTCGGGGATCGTATCGGTGATGGCGGCTATTCCATGTATAATGGAAATTATAGATGGCTCCGTCAGATAGGGGATAGGAGATTCTTTCTTCCAGAAATGGAGAGGATGTTCCGCTGTCTTATCTCCAGCACATGTCCGTCCCTCGGAAGATGAAATGGGACGTTTCCCGATACGTCCCTGAGATTACCCTCGGTGACTTGGGTTCCCAGAGGGTATACCGTCATGATAGTCATGATAGGGCGGTTCTTGGCCTGTTCCCGGGGTCGCGCAAGTCTGAGCTCCCAGTTGGAGAGATACCAAAACTCGGCATTACCTTCCTCAACGCGTTTATAAAAGCGGAGGGTGATTTTCCGGTTGAGTTCCGCGCGCCCGGGTGGGTTCATTCCACCGAGAAGTATTGGTGGCGCAGGATGGTGAGCTTCGTCCTTACCGATCTTGGAGATCTGCTAGATCATGTGGGACTGTACCCAGCAGTCAGGGCCGTGCAGTATGGCATCCCGCCGAGTTCTCAGAACTTCTTCGGGGTCCTGGAGCGTTATAATTCTTTGACGGGGACATTCTTCACCCCGGTCGGAGAGATGGGCCTTGCACTGCACGAGTTGCATGAGGTCTCGGGGCTGGCAACAGGGGATTCTCCCTATGAGGAATATATCCCAACCACTGAGGAGCTCAAACCTTATGAAGGAAGGGTCTCCTCAAATGTACGAGACTTATTGGGAAGTGTTATGTCACTTCCATAGTTGCGGCCAGATAACCACTTGGAGGTCGGGAGGAATCAAGCAGCTGTCTTGGGTCAGTTACTTGTTCAACAATGTCAATAAGAAAGACCATCCAATAACTCGACTGGCTCCCAGCTCCGACCAGGAAATTGAAGACAGGATCGACCAGGCTTCTGAAGGCTTCTACACCACGGATTCGAATGAGGACGGTTTCGAACCTGCCATGGTCTTCGAAAGCTTTCACCATCAAGCTCGGACCCCTATCTCTGATCGAGCATTGTTGGCGGGCTTCTTAATGCTGTGGCTGAAGCGTTGTGTGATGCCCACGCTGCCACATGAAGTCATTGTTGCCGACGTGGTGTACCCGGCGGTGCTCCTGGCCTATGGCAGTCCCATAGCCCTTCTTCCGGCCGTGGCGGCTGGAATTCAGAGCGGGTTGCGGGCGTTAACCCAGGCTTTCTGCGAACCCGGGAAGGCTGTCGACTCCCATGGCAAGCCGATCCTTGACTCAGAGGGGAAGCCGACGGTGAAGCGCCCCAACCCTCGGATCGAGCTGCCTTATACGTACCTTATTCGTGATGCATTGCCCTTCTGGCAAGGGACTTCATGCACAATCGAGCCGTACATGCCGAATCGTTTCGCCCGACAGTTCGGCTACGATCAACTCTACGTCGGCAATCCAATGCTCGACTCGCCTTCGAAGGGAACTTGTTCGAAGGTGCTCGGGCTTGGTACTACAGTGTGGCCGGAGGGACGGAAGCAACTTTCCGTCTACTACCGAGGGGTCAAAGTGCCGTATGAGTTTCAGCTTCTGCTCCTGGTATTTCCAAGTCAACCAGACACCAAACTTTGTTCCGGAGTATTCATGCATTGAGAGTATCAATGCAAATCTTGAAGCAAGGTCGGAGTCCGGTAAACGCTCGCGAGGCGTCGAGCAGTACTGAAGGCTCTGAAGGAGGTCGGGAGAAAGGTCAAGGGAGGAGCCGCGAGCAATAAGAGCGGAGCCGCGACCAACAAGGGCGGAGCCGCGACCAACCAGGGCGGAGAGCGCGGACCACCAGGGCTCGACAGGCGGTGAGCAAGCGTCGTCAAGGCTCTACTTCCACTGCTGAGCCTGCCCAAAGAAGGTTCGGAGAGACTTGACGGCCGAAGTTTCTCGATCCGCGGACATCCCTTCTGGTGTTGGGGAGCCGAGGGAGGAAGAGGTGGACAAGGAAGACACTCCCTTAGTCCATGCCCGCAGGTTACACCGCAGGAGCCTCAGGATTGCAGAGGAAGGGGAGCCTGCTGACAGACGCACCGCCACTGACGAGACCGAGCAGCTCGAGGTCGATATAATGAGCGGAGTCGATGTTGAGATTCCGGGGATCTCAGCTCAGCCTGAGTCTTCCTCAGCTCAGAGGAGGGATGAGGCACAACAGCCTGGGTTCTCTTCTGTCTTCATCTCCAGTCCTCGGATGGTTGACCCCAGCCCTACCACCGGGGTGTTTAGAGACAAGGCTCCGGGCTACCGAGGCCTCTCACGTTGAACTGTCGTTTCCTTATCCGCAGAGGAAAGCGATTTTGAGGATGAGGTCGACTATGGTGACGAACCCGCCCCTCCTGATCCGAGCAAATTCTCACACATCTCGGAGGAGGAAATACATGGGTGTGGGCCGGCGACGACGTCACACCAGCGGTGCTGCTACTGAAGGTACTCTTTTCACCTTCTGACCCGATTTCCCTTTTCATTATGAAGAGGAGGCTTTAATCATTCTCCTTTTATGCTGCAGGATTGGCTGAGGATACCGAGGCTGCAACCTCCTCGCATATCGAGGAGATGGGCAAGAGTTGACCCAGCGGAAGGAGTTGAGACTCCAGCTGCCGAGGCAACTACCGAAATCGGGAGGCTTCTACTCTGCATGAAGAGGAGGCCATTACTGAAGTCAGGGAGATTTCTCCTCTGCAGGGTTCGCCCAAGGATTCGACATCTCTGGACCTCCATCTGGTAAGGAAGTTTTGATGTCCCGGATGTTTCTCTTTTTACCATTCTGGCTAATGTTGAGATAACTTGCAGAGAGAACCGAGGGGGACCAGGTAGAAAGTCTGACGGTCAGTGTCCCTCCGGAAGGCCACACGGCCCAAGCCTGGCTGAGGTTTCTGAGGAGGTCGAGCTCACTACCCTGTCATCGGCTGTGGAGGTTCCTGCAGAGGTGGTACCCCCAGAAGCGCCCAGTGGCTGCTTCTGCTCTTGCCGTACCTGTGGTCAGCTCAACTCTTGCACCAATAGAGCCGATCTACATCCCCCACCCCGTGATAGAGAGGGGATCGGGGAGAGTACTTCGGATGATGATATCATGGAGCTTTTGACAAGCAAGGCGGTGCAGCAGTTCCTTACCTCGATGCGAACATGCATCGATTTCGTCCTGACTAGGCGTAGCTCCCTTGACTTCGCCCAGATGTTTCTCGGAAACCATGTCGAGAACATCAAGTTGGCCGGAGGCCCTTCGCTAGCTCAGGCGAGTCAGCTGCTGGTGGATCAGTGGGACAGCATTTGAGAGAGCTTCGGTCCCTGGAGGATGATGCCGGTTCATCCCACGAAGCCCAAGAAACGCTGAACAGGCTCCTTGTTGCTCAAGAGCAGGAGCGAAGAGAGGTGGAGGAGAAGATCACCGATAGCACTCGTCTTCTTGAACGTGTCCAGGCTGATCACCAAAGGCTGGCGATTGAGTCCGAGGAGTCAGAGGCCATCATACAGGCCGCAAAGCAGGCTATCCTTGACTCTCGGGCTGTTATAGCCAGGGCTGAGGCCATGATTGTCTTCAACGAACAGAGGCTTGCTACCTCTGAAAGAGGCTAGCGGAGTTAGAGGTTGCCAAGGCGCAAGCCGAAGCGGACTCTCTGTTTGTTCGTCCGAGCTGGAATCCCTCCGAGTGCAAGCGCAGGGATTTTTGTCTGAAGCGGATCTGCGGGCTCGAGCTCTCATGGAGGTTGAAAAGACGCGTCAACATAGGATACATCGCCTTAGAGAGCAAATCCGTTCTTGGCGGACCAGGACTTGTAGCCTTCTCTTTTTTTTTTTAGAAAAGGACACTCTGTTCACTAAGAGTGTTTTGTATTAACTTTTATCATTTTTGATATAATAAAAGTCTTTGAAGTTTTTGGTTCCACCTCCTTTGTTGCCTCGCTGTGGATGAATTTGACCTCTTGATCACAATCTTTGATTAACTGACTGTGAATGCTGAACTTAGGTGAGACTAAGTTCTTTAAGTGAAGCGCGGCGTTTGACCCATAGGACCTTAGGCAGAACTAAGCCCTTTTGATGAGACGCAGCGTCAATCCATAGGGAGACGCGGTCATTAGTTCATAAGGACTCAGATAGAACTAAGTCCTTTTGATGAGACGCAGCGTCAATCCATATGGAGACGCGGCGGCGTCAACTCGCAGAGAGAAACGCGGCTTTGAGTAACGCGAGTCTGTCCTGCCAATGAAGACGCGACGCGAGGGATGCAGCCTTGTGTATTTTCCCATTAATCTCAGAATGGGCTAAGTCTTTTGCTGAGTCAAGTGCTTTCCCTTAAACTGGGCCCTGTTTGCTGAAGGGACGCGATTCTGAGTCACGCAGACTTTCTTTTGGAACGCAGGTGGACGTCATTCATTCTGAAAAAGGAGACGCGGGTTCCAGGACGCGGTTTTCCCATCTGCGTATGGATGTAACTTCCAGGCGTTATATGCGGCCTGACATAAAGATTTTATGAGATCTTTGAACGTCAAGTCTGCACTGACGATTGAAAGTCAAGTCTTCACTGGCGATTGGGAAACCGGGTCATCCGTTGTTTCCCGAAGCAGTTGTCCACGCGTCGGTTCTTCATTGGACTGGGGTGTTAATACCCTTTAATGTAAAACCGGCGCTGGCGGTTGGAGACCAGCGTCTTCAACATTTCCCGAAGCGACTCTTCACGCGTCAGCGTCCCATTGGACTTTGACAATCGTGCGGCCATTAAGGCCGACGGTTCCCATTGATGACCCATTAATGTCGGTTACCAGGAGCAGCCTATAAATAGGGGTTCGCCTTCTTTAGCAGTCCCGATTTTAGACCATTTTCCCTTAAGAGAACGATTGCTCTGAGAACTTTCGCTTTCTTCAGAGTTTCTAACAGGGGCACTGTCTTCATGGATGAAGACGACTCCGGGAAGAAGATGACCCAGAGCTTTCATGCTTCTGTTTGGTCTCTTCAGGACAAAGTGTCTCCCTGATCACCTTCCATGTCCATATTCTGATGCAGAGAGTTAAACTCTTGACAGAGGCCTCTGCTGGTATGCCGTCCCGACTTGCCGTGATGTTTCTAGTCTACCCAAGTTTGCACTTTGGCATCATCATCATCTGGGTTTCCTCATGAAGTCTGAGTTGGTGCATTCCTTCTGGAATTTGCGCCGCCGACTTAAACTTCCTGGACGCGAGTACAGAAGTCTTTGGCACTTGGTGCTGACTTTGTTCATGAGGCTCGCGTTTTAAGGCCACTGACTTGGATGAATTCCAACTCGGGCTGAGGGTTTCAGACCCGAATCTTGCAACCCCTGTTCCCTCGACAGGGAGATGGCAATTTTCGGCGTCTGAGTCCTTTTCGCGCCTTGTGTTTTAGGCGCGGGCGCAAAATGAGACCGCGTTTGAATCCTGTGTGTTGGCACAGTTTTGATTCGCGTCTGCTTCTGTTGACGCGGTATTTTGACTCACTGCGCGGGCTCGTTCCCGCGTCTGAAGTCTTCGACAATAGCCGCGTCTGTCACTTAGTTTTCTTTGTTGAAGTATATTAAGTTCCAGATTTTCTAACTCCCTGTTTATTCCTTATAGGTAGGCTTGATCGTCCTTTTTCAGGTTCGCTGGGCCCCTTAAGAATATTTCAGCCGGCGGACTTGTTCGACGTTCGTCCACAAGGGAATATATTATGGTCCTCGTCGTCCACAAGGGAATATATTATGTCCCTGACGAGGACTCGACCCTCGCCAAGGTCTCTTTAGATCCACTGCACCGGTCATGCCTGCTGGCAAGAGATGGTCAGGGTAAGTATGGCGGCGAGGGGGCTACGGTGGATAAGGTGGCAGATAGGATCCTCTTCCTCTCCACTCCAGAAGTAACATCGAGGACTCCTCATGTCTGCTGGATGGTCTGCTGGGGAAAGAGATGCTCATGAACGAAGGGTTGCAGGACTTTCTGCTGCTACCAGACCTCAAGAACACCATTACTCTTAGCTTAGTCAGCTAGGGCTCTTTCGGTGTTTACATCATGCATCGTGGTGCAACCAGCTTCTGATCGTGGCCACAATTTGGCACTTCTTCAGCCACCGTGCACTTGGAATTAGATGCGGTTCAAGGAGTGAGTGCAACCTCTGAGAGAGAGAGGGACTTCTTTGTACTCCTTAATTGTAACACTCAATCTTATTGTATAAGAGAGCGTTTTTACTGTAACACTCAATCTCATTGTATAAGAGAGCATTTTGTATCACTTTCATATGCTTGGAAATAAATAAAAGTGACACTTTTCTTTTTACCTCTTTCATTGTCTTGAACTTTTTTTTGTCTTCAGTTAGACTCATAGAAGCAGAAAATCTTTGACTTTGTCAAAATTATGATGATAATCTTAATAAGTCAAATTGTAGGGAAAGATCCTATTTCAGGAACTTTCACAATACTGTCAGAGGTGTAATATTAACTTGACAGAGATGAAATAATTTTTTGATGGACCTGCCACTTTATGAGAGAAAGTGACAAGTAGAATTGGTACCCCCAGGGAGGGTGAAGTTTTATCAAGTGTTTGGGATTAACTTGATTGAGCTCAGCTGTGGATTTGATGGAAACACTGTTGATGGTGTAGTATTAACCTAACAATGTTTTTAGATAGACTTGTTATTCTGTTGAAGAGAATAACAAGTGAGACTAGACTCGTGGGGAATCTAGGGAAGTTTGTTACCGTTAGAGGTGTGATATTAACTTAACGGGTTGAAAGTGGTCTTGTCAGAAGTGTAATATTAACTTAACAAGGATGTGAGTCAGAGGTGTGATATTAACTTAACTCAGAAGTGTCACTGTCATAGGTATAATGTTTAACTTGACTGTGAGGGTAATGCTAGAGGTGTAATATTGAACTTGGCATTGGTCATCTCGGCTTGTATAAGGAAGTCCGAGGGAAAGTCATGGCCATAGGTGTATTGTTTAACTTAGCAATGACTTGATGCTAGAGGTGTAATGTTAACTTAGCATCATTCATTTCAGCTTCGATATGGAAGTCTGAAGAAAAGTGACTGTCAGAGGTGTAATATTAAACCTGACAGAAACCTGATTACTGTTTAGAGGTGTGGTGTTAAACTTTAACAGTAATTTGTCAGAGGTGTAGTATTAACTTGACAAAGATTGACTCATGATAAGAGCAATTTGAGGGCCTGTCATTCTATTGGTTAGAATTGATAAGTGAAAATTTGAAGTGCCAGAGGTATAGTGTTAACTTGGCAAATTTGAAAGTTCGATACTCCGTGTATGTTGACACTTAAAAAAGACAAGATTCTTATTGGTCCGAACAATGTCTAAACTTGTTGACATTTACAAAAGACAAGTGACAGACAAGCTGAAGACCAGTTTTCACCCATCTCCGAGGGACAGGGAAGCAACTTGGACTCCACTGATCCAGCAAGCAGACAGTGAACCCGGATTGTTTCTAAACAGACCTCAGCAGGTCTAAAGATGCTAACATTTAGCATCGCATGAGCCCAAAGGGATAGCCTCGCTTGAGAGGCTAATATCACCCGACTTCGCCTTGAAGCCATTTCAAAGCCTCGACGGAAGCTAACTTGCAACTTCGCCACAGAGGACTTCTAGCTCCGCCAAAGGGTTTCTTTCGGACTTCGCCAGAAATCGTCTCTAGCTCCGCTACGAGCTTAATGCGGGCAGCTCCGCTATTGGTCTGCTATGGTCAACCTTTGACCAATCAAATCTCCGGATGAGATCGGATCCAATCAGATCAAATCTAATTAAGATCAAATCAGAGATCAAATTTGGCAGTTGATCGCCACAATCTCTTGACTCTTCTAAAACGAGTGAGAAGATCAGGGGAAATCCTCCAACGATATGGAAAGGATCAAAAGAGATCAAGAGGATCAACCGACCTGCCATTTCTAGCTTCGCAGAATCTGATCCTAGCCTCGCAGCAAGGCTACTTTCCGGATTCAAACAGATTCGATTCAATCTGTTTCTATATCTTCAAGGGACGATTATACCCTTGCTCTCCCTATAAGTAGCCCGCCAGGGGTACAAGGAGACAGAGACGCATACGGACGCACGAGATATAGATCGATCGATCGAAACACACATGCATACGGGAGGACTCCACAAGTAGAGGCTTCTTCATAACGCACCGTGCGCTCTCGAATTCAGAGACCTTTTAGAGAATTGCTTTCTCTAACCAGGGTGTTGATACCCTAACATCGTCCTTCTTCTCAAGGAATCTCTGGAACCAGGCGAGAAGGAATTCTTATTGAAGGCGATTTTGAGAAGCAGCAAGAGGGTTCTACCAACCTTCTGTTCTCTGATTCCCCGAACCAGGCGAGAAGGGAATCTCATCGCTCGCATCGTCAAAGGGACAAAGTGGTCGCGCGCTGACCAGACTCCTATCGGCACACTTCTCCAGAATCTCTGAGGGGATCTACTT
The DNA here is from genome assembly GCA_038442645.1 of Agave tequilana. NCBI lineage: Eukaryota > Viridiplantae > Streptophyta > Magnoliopsida > Asparagales > Asparagaceae > Agave > Agave tequilana. Next base: position 72,073 of record JAVJIF010002757.1, read on the forward strand.
GTAATCTTTTTAAGAATACTTGTAATTTAGCTCCTCAAACCCTTTTTTTGTAAGTTTTCCCCTTTGCAAACATAATGGAAAACAGTGTAGAGTTGACAAACAAAATTATACTCGACAAGGAATATTGAAAAGTTTCCATTACCAGAGGTATAGTGTTAACTTAGTAACGGTTGTATTTTGTAGACCTACCATTCTGTGGATGAGAATTGGTAAGGGATTTTGGAGGAAAGAGTGGAGCCAAGTCCACTTAGGATTTTTAGCAAACCCTCAGCTATCAACGAATTTGAGGCTCCTTTACCAACTACCGTTTGAGTTGGGCTAGCCATGCTATTCCCCTCAGCATGATGAGTTGTCGAAGACTTATGTTGGGCTTAGAAGCCAACGTTTTCCTCTATCCTTAGCCGTCGGAGGCGTTAGTTATTAATGAAGAAGCTCTTCTTGTTTTGATCAAAGGTGTATTTTTAACTTGATCAGAGGAGTACTATTAAGGATAGTACTTCTTCAGAAACCTGCCATTGATCGGCATCATGAGTGTATCGCCATTTGAGGTTATGAGGCGATATGACCCATTTGAGTAGACTGACTCTACTACAAATGGTCCTTCCCATTTGGGTTGGAATTTTCCTTTTGTCTTGTGCGTCATTACCATGGGTCTTCTGACGGCTAAGACAAGATCGCATTTCTTGAAAGTTCGCATTTTAACTTTCTTGTTGAAGGCTCTGGTAATACGAGCTTGGTAGAGCTCGATTTGTTGTTGGGCCTGCAGACGTTTATCATCTAAGGCCTCCAGTTCCTGGAGTCGCTGTCGATGCTTCTCCTCTATTGTCATCTCCGCTGTCAAGGCGACGCGTAGAGATGGAATTTGGATTCCAGTGGGAGCACGGCTTCACATCCGTATACCAAAGAAAATGGCGTAGCTTTAGTTGGGGTTCGCACAGTTGTGCGATAGGCCCATAAGCATTCACCCAGTTTGTCGTCCCAGTCTCGTTGACTTTTCGAGACGAACTTTTTGAGAAGCTTGCCAATAGGCTTGTTGAAAGCTTCTGCGAGGCCATTAGCGGCAGGATAGTATGCCGTTGAGGACACACTCTGGATTCTGAACTTAGCGCAGAATCTTTGGAAAGCCTGGCTGATGAACTGAGGTCCATTGTCATGGACGATTCGCCGAGGTACACCGAGAACGATAAATAACATGATGTTTCACGAACTTGATCACGTTAGACGATTTTACCTCCTTCAAAGGGATGGCTTCGGCCCATTTAGAGAAGTAATCGGTTATTGCCAAAATAAATCGATGTCCTTTTGATGATGATGGGCTGATAGGGCCAACCACATCCATCCCCCACATTTCAAATGGCCAGGTAGAGGTTGTAGAGTGGAGATACCCTGGTGCTTGATGGATGAAATCGCCATGCACTTGGCAAGCGTGGCATCTTTTAGCATAGGTGACGGCGTCGGCAACCATCTTGGGCCAATAGTAACCCAATCTTTGGAGTCGATGTGCCAGTTTTGGGCCAGGTTGGTGGGCTCCACACATACCGTCGTGAGCTTCTCTCAATACCTCTTGGGCTTCTTTTGGTGAAAGGCACGGAGTAAGATCCCGTCATGCGATCGACGATACAATGTTCGCGTAATCGCATTATAGTAGATTTGGGGGCTTTCTTTCGAATGGCAGCCGCCTCTTTGGTGTCTCAGGGAGAATGTCGTATAAGACAAAATCAATGTAGGGAAATCGCCAGTCTTTAAGCTCCGGACCGGTTGACAATTCCAGTGCTTCTTTGCCTTGACAATCTCCCTTTGACTCCTGATAACCCTCGAGAACATTTCTCGGGCAATACAGGTCGTGGCTGTAGACGAATATCTTCTCCATTGCTCCGGCTGGAAGAGCTAAGGAGGCCGCGAGGGATGCGAGTGCATCCGCGTGCGCATTTTGCCTGCGCGGTACATGGTCGATGTAGAAACTTGTAAATCTCTCGGCCATGCGGATAGTTGCGTTGTGGTAAGGTACTAAGTCCTCATGTCTGACTTCGTACTCCCGCGAACTTGGCTGACGATGAGTTTAGAGTCGCCGTATGCCTCGAGATTTTTAACGCCAATCTCATCGGCTAATTGCATCCCAATCAAAAGAGCATTGTACTCCGCCACATTGTTGGAACAAGGCTCAGTTAATGAGACAGCTCGGGGAATCACATAATTTTGTGGGGATACGAGTACTACTCCTACCCCCGCTACTACGTGTCCCTTTGGGCTTGTTCTTGATGCACCGTCGAAGAAAAGTTGCCATACTTGACTTTCGAACGATGTCTGAGTCAGGCAGACTTCAGCAACTTCATCTGGGAGATCCTCGTAGACTTTGGCTGCCCTCGGATCTGGGTGCTCGGCTAGAAAATCCGCCACTGCTTGTCCCTTAATGGCCTTTTGTGGTAAAAAGTGCATCTCATATTGGGAGAGCAATATGGCCCATTTTGCCAGCGGCCGTTTAATGATGAAGGCTTAGTCATAAGTAACCTCAGGGGGTTGATTTTTGATATGACGTTTATAGTTTGGCCTACCAGATAGTGCCGCATTTCTGAATAGCGAACACTAATGTCAAACATTCCTGCTCGATCGGGTTATACCGATGTTCGGCTCCGATCATTGTTCTACTCAGGTAGTAGATTGCTTGCTCTCGTCCTTGGTCGTCGTTCTGAGCTAGTAGAGCTCCCAAAGAATGATCCATTGCTTGGACGTATACCAGGAAAGGCTTCCCGGATACCGGAGCTGCAAGGACTGGGTTTGGGTGAGGTATTGCTTGATTTCCTCGAACGCTTGTTGGAAAGCGTCATCCCAAATGAATGAGACACCCTTTTTCATTAACTTAGCGTAGGGTTGGCATCTTCCGGAGAGATTTGAGATAAACCTGCAGATGTACGCCAATCGTCCTTGCAATCCTTGAGCTCTTTGAGATTCTCGGGGGGGTTGCATCTCCTGGATAGCGCGGACCTTTTTCCGGGTCCAAGTGAATTCCGGTGGATGTTACAACAAATCCTAAGAATTTGCCACTGGCCACCCCAGGAAGGACTTTGTGGGATTCATCTTCAATTGATGAGCCCGCATGATGTCGAAGACCACCTTCAGGTCCGCTATGTGATCACCTTTAGTGCGGCTTTTTACCGCGATGTCATCAACATAACATTCCACCGTTTTGCGTATTTGCTGATGGAAAATGGCGTTCATGGCCCTTTGATAGGTTGCCCCTGCATTTTTCAGTCCGAAGGGCATGACGGTGTAGCAATATACCCCTAGAGGTGTCCTGAAGGAGGTATGCTTTTCGTCATCAGGATACATTTTAATTTGATTGTATCCTGAGCATCCATCCATGAAGGACATTCGTTCGAATCCACAAGTGTTGTCAATCATGACATCTATGATTGGCAGTGGGAATTCGTCTTTGGGGCAAGCCTCATTTAGATCACGGAAGTCGATGCAGATCCGGATCTTCCCGTTCTTCTTGGCAACTGGGACAATGTTGGCTACCCAGTCGGGATGTTGTTCTTCCCTGATGAAGCCAGAATCAATAAGTTTTCTGACTTCTGATTGAATTGCCTCCATTATCTCTGGACGGAACCGTCGCTGCTGTTGTTTGACAGGTTTTGTGTCCGGATTGATGTTGAGGCGATGCATGGCCACCTGAGGATCGAGTCCTGGCAATGTCCTCATAATTCCAGGCGAAGACGTCTATATATTCTTGTACAAGAGATATTAGATCCTTCTTCTCCGAAGGTGACAGGCCGTCACTTATGAAGATGGGCTTAGGGTTAACCTCATCTCCTAGGTTAATCTGAACAACCTTGTCTTCTGTGGGTGGCTCGCGCTGTTCAAAGCGAGTGTCCCAAAGAGCATTTAAATGTGTGATCCAAGGATCTGTATCAAATTGGATCATTTCTTCATTTCCATCTTCCAGGTGGCTTGTCGAAACCATGTTCACTGAAAGTTCCTTGAAGATGTTGCCGACACTGACATCTGACTCCCAAGATGATGTGTCTGAAGAGTAATCGTTGCTCAATAATTCTTGAGAATCGGAGGCTGATGGGACCGGAGTCGATACATAGCCCAACCCCCGGCGCGTCTGATGATATATAATCAGGGGCCCCCCGGCACAAAGGATCGAAGCAGCGTCCTCCTTCCTTTGCCGAAGTTCAACCCGGTCTGTTGGTCAGGTCGTACCCCATGCATCTCATCATTTTGAGTGCTTTTGGTTCATAATGACCGAACTGAGGGGACTCCTCCTCACTTCCCGAGTCTTCGCAGGGCATTGGCTCAGACGAGATTCGCCCAAAAAGAATTGGTTTTTGGCCTTTTCGTCTTGCTGGAACCATAAATATAGATTCTTGCGCATTATCATTATCTTGGTATGTCTCGAAGGACGACTTCACTGGTACATGCAACGATGTCAAAGCATCTACTGCCGACCAGGGTCATCGTCTACTTCGGTGCTAGTGTCTGATGGTACTGAATCAGAAGCAAACACAGAAAAATACGCAAAATCTAAATCTTCATTAATATACCAACCGCCTACATCGTCGGTGGTATTATCAACATCGAGCTTATTGGTGCTCTTTACAAGTGGTTCTAACTCCCACAGGCACTCTTCTTTCTCGGGCTCGGTGTCAGCTTCGTTACCAGAGTCTGGCTCCTCTGGTCGCGGGACTTCATCCGTCTCCACCGGATCTTGGTACAGCAAAGAGTCGGTGAAATAATTCTCGACCCCTTTGAACGGATACCTTTCGGCGATCAACGTCTGCACCTTTCCACTCCCCGTCAATGTATTTCATGACTTGGTGGAGAGTGGAGGGAACGATGGAGTTGCGGTGAATCCACGGTCGTCCCAGCAATAGATTGTAGGAAGTGTCGGCGTCGATGATGTTGCATGTCACTTCCGACTTGAGGCTTCCAATCTGGCATTTGAGCTTGATTTTCCCCATCGGACGGGTCTGGTTGGCATTGAACCTATAGATAGTTGTCTGAGTAGGGCTCAAGCGATGAGTAGGAATGCCCAGATGCTGCATGACCCGGCGAGGCATGATGCTCAATGCGGACCCTGGATCTACCTGAATGCGGTTCACCTCAGACGATCCGATATACCCTGTGAAATACAGGGGTCGATCATGCTTCCCTTTAACCTGCATATCATCTGCTGTGAAGGTAATGCAGGGAGCATTTGGGGAGGTGTGGAGGCAATCCTCTACATCTTCCTCCTTCGGCACCTGGGTCATGAAGACCTCGGCATTTGTCAGAGCTTCTTGTAGAGCTTCTCTGGTCGACTTTGATAGTCTAAGAAGTTCATACAAGGTAATCCGTGCCGGGATGTTGGCCAATTGAGCCAGGACATCAAAGCGGTAAGGCGCCGTAGATCCTTCCGCGATACCCTTTTGAAGGGCTCGAGAAAATTGAGTCTCCTTCTGTTTCTCCACGGGTTGTTTTGTGGAGGGCTTAGTTGGCTCTGCAGCTGGTTGTGGAGGGGTTGCCGCCGTTTCACCATACTGCTTCAAGTAGGGCTGTCCTGAGCGGGTTCCCGCCATCGATTGGTTGGGCTCTGTGGCCAAGACTATTGTTTCTTCCTCTGAGTCGGTTAACGAGGGAACATTAGTCTCGGCTTCTCGAGAGGAGGCACCCACCACATTGCAGGATGAGGCTTTTGCCTTGCCTTTGGATTTCCTGTTGGTCACAATAGTCCATTGCTGCTCATTGACAAGGTCAGGGTGGACCCACATGATTTCCCCTTGAGGTGTAGGGACGGGTACCAAGCCTTTCTCTTGCTGCTGGTGAGGGTCTGTGTTGACCACTCTCAGCTCTCCTCTTGGAACAGGACCACCCCCGCAGGCGTTGGGGGTTGTCTTCCAAACTGGAGAACTGACGTCACATTAGCCGTCACCTTCTTCTGCTCTGGTCGGAGCTTTAACACCTCCGTGTCAATCAGGGCTTGAAGGATGTCCTTGAAGACGTAGCAGCTCTTAGTAGGGTGCCCCAGCATCCTGTGGTACAAGCAATAGGTGGGATTGTCGGTCTTGTCGACTTCCTCGGGGCGCCTAGCTTCAGGGAGCTTCAGTCGGTTGCTCTTGTTGAGTAGTTTAAAGAGTGAATCGACATGTTCCTCCTTGAAGGAATATTGCTTGTTTGCGCGTGGCTGGCTTGAAGAGCCACTCGCCTTGCCTGATTGAGGCTTGGCGGGAGATTTGGTCTCCGTTGCCAAATTATCCTTCCGCTTTGTTTGGAGGGATGTGTCTGGCGCACGCCTTGTCGACCTTTCCGGCCTAGGCTTACCTTCCTCTGCTCTGACGCGGGCGACAATCTCCTCAGCCTGTTCACCTTGTTGGACTAATTGCTTCCAGGTGCGGCTTTCAGCAACTCCTATTTGAGCAAGGAGTGAGGTTTGGAGATTGTGGCGGCATGTTTCCACCAGGGTGGCCTGGGTCATACCGCTTGGACACCGGAGTGCCACGTTCCGAAACCTTTCCACGAAAGATTTGACGGACTCCCCTTTTCGCTGTTTAGTAGCCAAAAGAGTGGGCATCGTGACTTCGGAGTCATCCTCGAAGAAGCGTGTTAAGAACAGCTTCTCCAAATCGCACCAGTTCTTGATAGAACCTTCTGGGAGCTTCATAAACCATTCAAAGGCCAACCCTTTCAGAGTGCCGATGAACAGGCGCGCCAGGATGGCGTCATTATCTACTATATTCCTGGTTTGGGATTTGAAGTAGTAGATATGCTGGTTGGGTGACCCCTTCCCATCAAAGGCTTGGAGAGTTGGAGCTTTGAACTTGGGCGGGTACGGAACCAAGTCCCATTCAGCCGGGTAGGGCCGGACTACTCCTGCTTCTTGGAGGTCTTTGCGATTGGCAAGGGCCTCGAGGCGTCGCTCCAGTTGACTCATTCTTTTAGCATGAGCCTTCCTGGGTCTTGGTCGCCCTTTACTTGCGACGAGGACTTGGACGAGCCGGAAGTAGATCGCCGCGTCTCCTCAGAAGGTTTGGAAGATGAGCTTTCTCCCTTTCTCCCTTTGCCCTTTGACTTTTTAGGAGGGGACCTCCTCCTGTCTTCGAGCAGCTGTGCAATCGCCTGCTTGAGGGAGTTGATAGATTCCTGCTGAGAAAGAATCATATCCATTTGTGCCTTCTGGATCTGCTCTAAACGTTTAGCCGTCTCCTCAGGAGTGCCTGTCATGTAGGCAGAGGTCTCCTTCTCGACGGAAGAGTTCGAAGCCCTTGATTCCGCTACGGCGGAGTGAGAATCATTAATGCCATGGGCTAAGGCATTATAGTCAATTGGGGGAATGGCCCCAGTCCGGGTGTGAGTGTGTCGGTACACTCCTTCCGGTTCAGAGTCAGACTCGTCAGAGCTGACTGCAGGTTGTTTTCCCTTGCTCCTGCTTGTCATATTCGCAGTGAGCTCCGGGTACTCAACGTCAGAGAAGGTTCTCCTTCTGTGGGAGCGTCTTCTTTTAGCTGACGGGGGAATCAGGGTCAGCTGTCTGACTAAAGACTGGTGGTGCACGCCTGATCCGCAACGGCACTCAGAGAGCATATGGATGAGCCGTTGGCAGCAACATGACGAAGTGGCCTGATTGACACTTCTTTTCTTCGTCAAATAATCCCTCAAGTCCATGGGAGGGGGATTGAACAAGTTAGCCTCGCACGTCGAAGACGGGAGGCATCCATATGCCGTACAGCCTGGACGCAGGCTTCAGGGACGCGGTTCTCACGCCGCAGCTGTTCAGCGCGCGTCTGGCGTCTTTGTTGAGACAAGACGCGCCTGTCGCGTTGCTGCTTGGTGTGTCGGGGCAGAGACACTTGAGAGAGAGTGGGCTGCTGGGCCCCACGCCTATGGGCGCGTGCCTCTTGTGCTTGACGAGGCACAGAGGCTTCACCTTGGCGTTTGGTGAGTTGGTCCTCAGAGGACCTAACTGGAGGAATCTCGCGTTTAGGCCGCCAAACGCGGACTTCGCGGGGCGCGAGCAAGGCGCCAGTTTGTATGCTGCGTCCAGCCTCAGTCAGACAACCAGAGGTTCCAACTTGCAGCTGGCGCGCGCGTCTCCTCTGTCGACGCTCAGCGTTCCGGTTGCGTCGCGGAGGTGGAGAGAGACCAACAACATCCTGATGCTGAATATCAGGGATTTTAACCACGCGAGTCTCCTAAGAGACGCTGACGCGGGTGTTCTGTGCGACGCGGTTGGTCGCAAAGGCAGTTGTGCCTGGGGCCACGCGGGCCTTCTGAGAGGCGTCGGCGCGTGCACCTTGCTTGGCACAGTTGGCAGCAGGGGCGCCCGAGAGAGCCACAGATCGGGCTTCGGGGCCATTCCCTGTCGAGACCCGGCGGCAGACGCGGGTCTTTGGGCTCTTGGAGCCGGAAGAGAGAAACTCTTCGTACTTCGCCTGGTCGAACTCAACGATGAGTGATTCGACCATCTTCCCCTTATGGAGGACGTCATCCTGCGCCACGATTTGCTCATCAGTGACAAATGTAGTTCCCAGCGGAGTCACCATCTCTTGTACGCGCCGGAAAAAAAGAGAAAGAAGGTCTTTACTGTAAAATTTTCCTTGAATCAGATGAAAAGATTACAACAAAAACAACTTTTCCTTCCAGTTACAAGGGAGGGAGGATGTTGAGTCTTGAATCCTCCCTTTGTTTAATGCTGGGTTCTTCGTGTGACAGTGGAGAGTGAATCTTGTTCTCCGTTGACCGGATGACCGTCGGGATCGTCAGGGATCTTCTCTTCGGCTGGTAGAAAGAGTAGCACAGCTCTTGTCTACCAAAACTCTCAAAGAGAAGGTAGGCAAAGAGTAGCTTGTACGCAGCAAGCTTGACGAAGAGTTGAGCTCTCTCCTTTTTCTGCCGTGTCTGGTCGTCTGATTGCCGATCCTCTTATCACCAAATGCCTTTGATTGCTGATCGCCAATTGCCCAATTGCCAATCTCTCTATCTCTCGATCGTCGATCCTCGATCCTCTCCCCTCTTATCGTCCTCCTCGACCTCATAGAAAACGAGTCTATTTATAGAGGTCCTAGGGGGTGAACGTGCCCCCTAAAAACGCTCCACGATGAGGGGCTGACCTCCCCGCTATGTGGGCGGCGACTGGCCCATAACCAGGGCGGTTATAACTGAGACGCGGGTTTCAGCCCACGTGCCTTGAGGTTGGGGCGCGGGTGTCGAGCCCACGCGCCTTGATGCTGAGACGCGGGTGTCGAGCCCACGCGCCTTGATGCTGAGACGCGGGTGTCGAGCCCTTGCGTCTAGAACTTGAGACTCTGCTTTTTAATGACTTATCTTTTAGTGATTTTTAGACAGCCTACACCATGCGCCAAGTCAAATATCCCAGAGTCAAAGTCAAGCATTTCGAGGAGACACAGTCAATTCCAAATAAAACAAATGGTAAAATAAATCAGGCAAGATTTATACAAATATTTTCATTCCAAATACAGATATTTATTCCAAATTTTTCCATTCAGTTTACATTACTTGATTACATCTAACTGAGTAATACAAGATTATGTCACATTCCTGTGTGAATATTTTTTGAAAAGAAATACAGGGGATCTAGCTCTTATCCACCTGTGCCCAAGGGTATTCCCAAAGAATACCTCCTGGGGGCAAACGTCCACGACAGCATTCACGAGGCAAGTCCACCACCTCCCACCAATTTTTCTCTGGACGATACCGAGAACTCCCAAAAAGATGTCGGAGCCATATGTTGCACCTCAAGACCCAGGCAGGAATCCAATGATGATATCCCATCATCGCCCCCTTATTCTGAGGAAGAAGTCAGAGCTCCAGAAGTAGGAGTGCTCTTCAGTGATGAACCTGAGCAGTGTACCCGCATTCTCCTCTGGCTTCTGACCAGAGTGAAGACTGCTAGGCATGAAAGACGGTGATCGAATCGGATCTACCGCTATGACTTCCCAAACAAATCCCACCCCTTCATCATACGTGCTACCAAGAAGAACTCTGAGCCACAAGATAAGAGCTGGATTGCTCCAATAGAGATTAGATGAACAAACCAGGTCAGAGTAGTGGCATGACCCATCCTTCCTGGTAGCAGAGATTTATCACGAAAATTGATGTTTTGTGACAAGCTCATCGCGAAGACTGATATGTTGTGCCTATCGAACTGCCAAGCAGCAGGAGCTTGACATTCATTCCCACTATCTCCATCCGCTCCCTCTCTTTCCTCTGCCTGATGAAGAATAAGAAAGACATTGCAATCCACCAGGACAAAGAACTTGAAAGCAATAAGGTCTTTGAAAGATGAGTATATTTTAACCATAGGGCTCCACCATATTTATAGATAGAGGAGTTGAAATGTCCCTAATTCAAATCTCTAATCTCCAAAAAATCCGCCCACACCCCAAGATTCTCGGTCAACCTAATCTGCAAAATATTAACTGCCTGTCACACAATCTCAGTCATAATGACGCCAAGATTCGAAAAGACACTCATCACAGATTTTGTACAAATCCAATTAATTGACACGTCAGCTATCATCCAACCGTGCAACCTCCAGTCGTAATTACAGGAATTCATAATAATGAACAAGATCCTCACTTGCATAGACTTTCAGAAGAACTCAGAAGTACTAAAGGCTCTTATCACTTCGCTCTTTTGATTCTGACTCCGGTAACTGAAAGAGCGGGGAGCATCCGTTGTGGTCAGATTTTGACCCTCATCAAGATCGTGACACGTGTCCTATCACATTAGGAGCGTCGTAAGCGAACAACAAACTTGACATGCCAATTGGCCCATTGCGAGTCTAAGGAGAAAGTCTCGGGCTTTACCCCGAGTCCACACTCGACCCGAGGTCCTTCTTAGACTTTCACGACTGCCAGTAACTCTTCGAGTCTACATTCGACCTGACGTCCTTCTCTGACATCCGCGATTGTCAGGTCCTTCTCTGACATTCACATTAGTCCCTCTCCGACACCCACAACTGCCAGGTCCCTATTGGACTACATCAATCTGGGGTCATTCGTCAGGATGTTCAACTCGGGCGGAACCATTCCATTAGTCGGAGGCCCCGATCCCATAACAAAGATCCTTTGCGAAGACTTCTGCCTCCACGCTGGATACAGCTCAGTTGCAAGATTCTCTGATTCACGGAGTTAGTTATGTTATCAGATCATCCCCATGTTTTAAATGTTTCAGCCCCCTATTTCAGTGGGATAAGTTATCGATAATGGTAGATATCTCTGCATATCAATCCCAGCAACTAGACATTATTATTTGAGCAATTATGAGGAATCGCAACGTGCAAATCATGCAGTTACAGAGATTCAAAATATTCACACATCAATTACAATGCCGCAGGGTATTTATGCACGCCACAATGTCCATCTAGAAAAAAGGGAATCTAAGAAGTTGTAAAGACAATAATATTCCGCAAAACCATTGTAACCTTGGGATACTATAGTGAATTCTCTCCGTCCTCCCCGTAGTTTTTTTTAATTTGGGTTTTCACATAAAATCTTCTGTCTCCGCCTTTTTACTGTGATGAGATCTTCAATTATCACCGATAATTGAGATATCCTCTCGCTTGTGGTGTGAAGTTGACTGTCCAATCAATCGTGTCAGAAAATCTCCACAACACTATTGTTACTAGATTTTTGGCATATGTATTGCATGTGCAACAAAATTTTCTCTCTCATTTCTTCTTTATTGACATTACAACTATATATATATTTATATATATAGGTATCTGTACCTCAGCCGCCAACTGAGAGAGTTTCTCAGCCGGCGGTGACGTGACCCAATCTATACCACATATCGGTAGCAGAGTGTAGGTGCTAAAAAAACTCAAAATATCCGCCTAAAAAATTGTCAATTAAGTTGACCAAAATACCCCCATTTTTACTTCTAACCTAGCAAAAAATCATCCACAACAAAATTTTATCGAAAAATTTATAATTTACAGAAAAAATTTTGTTGAATTTATCTGCAGTTATGAATTTCCTAATTCACCTACATCGAAAATATAAAGAGAAAAAAAGATTGGATCAAGATGATGAGCAAAAAAACTAGTAGAAGTAAAAATTAAAAAACATGCGTGAAATCTAAAAAATTTGTTGTAATATATAGTTTTTTTATTGTTTATTTTTCGTATTATTTTTAATTCATATAGGTTTAATAAAAGAAACTGAAATGAATATAAAAATGAAATTTGATGTGGAGCAGCCTTATATTTTTTTGTATTACAAATGTACGGTGTAAAAAATAATGAAATACAATGGTTAATGATTTATTTTGCAAAAATTTTATAAATCAGATATTTTCATAACTGTCACAATATTTGCAGATTGGTTGCATAATATTTCATGTAATTTTTAATGAACTGCGACTATGGTCGGTTTTGGTCCTAAAAAATACTTTATTCTGAATGTATATTATAAATGAGACCAAGGTCGCAGTACACATACATCCAAATATATAATCAAAAAAATATATTAGCAATGCGACTATGGTCACAGTCATAGTATAATAAAACTTCCAATCTTATATCCCGAGTACGTCCCTAACTGCAGACTTTTTGCAGTGCGACCATGGTTGTAGTCTTCATATAACATAACTTTCAATCTTATAGCACGACTGCGATCCTAGTCGTATTCTTTATTCATATAGAAATAATAGAAGAAACATGCTATTGTTAAGTACTGCGACCATATTCGCAGTACTTATTCGCATGTCATATGTAACATAATTTTGATCATTTATAAAATGCAACAAAAGTCGTAGTCCTATCAATGACCAGACTTAACAAAATAGATTAGCCCTGCAACCATGTGAGAAGTCCGCGTTCACATCTTATAAAATATTGCATTTATTACTCCGACCTAATTGAAGTAATTAATATCCTGTTTATCGTAATACAACAACAATCTCAAAAAAAGAGGTGCACTAAAATTAATCTCCGTAAAGAAAAGATGTGCATCGCAGTAATCACAGAACTTCTGAGTGGTTTTATAAACACTGCTACCATGGTCACGGACCTAAAATATTGCACGAAAATATTGTTATCATACGATAAGAAATATAATAATTTACTGCAGAAAATGTAAGTCTTTTATTAAAAAGTTAACTATGCTTGCACTATGTGATTATAAATAAAAAAGTTATTAAATTTTGCATCTCAACTACGACCATGGTCATAATATTCAGATAATAAATACTTTCAACTAAAAAAACTGCGATTATGTTCGCAGTTCATAATTAACTATATTGGTACGTGAAACTGCAACCATGCTCGCAGTCCTAAAAAAATAGTTTGATCGTTGTACATTTAATCAAGTTAAAAACTGCGATCATGATCGAAGTCCAAAATTAACTATATAAACAGTTGATACAATGATCATGATCGCAATCCTCTCAAATCAGTATATTTCACTATATATCACAAATTAAAAAACTGCGACTACGGACGCAGTGTGTAACACAAATACAAAGTTCTTCTCATGCGCAAAAAAGAGACAACAACCACAGTGAAGAACAAATATATAAAATCATAAGTAAACAGCGACTATAATCGGAGTCCTTATTCACCGTTTTTACATTTAACCTAGCAAAAAACTCATCAACAACATGCTATCCATAACATGCTATCGTTAACCTAGCAAAAAACTCATCCACAAATAACTTTATGAGAAGCCCTCCGTGACTTATCGGTTCTTTTTTTCTCACGCCAAAATCTATGTTCCTTGCATAAGCATTGTAGAAGTTGTATGCTTCATCATCTATTATAAATTGTTGTCCTAAAAAAATAACTACGCTTTCAGACATTTCTCTATATAAATTCATTTCCTACCAAAATAAATGGTGAATTATAATAATTAAAGACTGCGAATAAGGTCACAATTATAAAGATAACTGTGACATTATTAACTAAAAGACACGACTGTAGTTGCATTTTTCAGGATGTCTATAAATATTACAACAAAGTGTTCTTTTATAATACTGCGACCTTTGTCACAGTCCTTAATATATTAACGGATTCCGGAAATGTCGTACATCTGATGAATTACAAACTGCAACTAAGGTCGCAGTTAGAAAACTGTGACATTATTTATTAAAAAAGCAACCGTAGTCGCATCTTTTAGGATGTCTATAAATATTACAAAAAATTATTTTATTAAATACTGCGACTTTTATCGCTGTCCTTAAAAATTTAATGACCATAAGATAAAATCTCAATTTAAATAAATTAAAAGATTGCGGCAAAGGTCGCACATCTAACGTAATTAAAGATTGTGACTAAGGTCGCGAATTATAAAAATAAATGTGATATTATTAATTAGAAAACTGCGACCTTAGTTGTATTTGCTCTATAAAACTTAAAGTAGCTCGCAGTATCATCTAGGTTACCCAAAAAAAAATTCAGATGAAAAATTGCGAAAAATAATAAAATAAATAAAAAAGAAAAAAAGCTAACTTCTTGATCAACATCCAAATATCTCAATCCTTCTGGATTTTCTATATTCTGTGATGAAGTTGAACCTGATGAAGTATGATTCATATTAATATCGAGAGAAAGGGAGCAGGGGCGTCGATAACCTGAACTGGCAGGAGATGAGTTTTGGTTGGGGGTCGACATTAAAATATATATGGAGATCTAAATCTAATAGAGGTCCCGATGGAGAGCTCATGGAGATCTAGATCTGCAAACTAAAAAGAAATCTGTTCCTATTCCCACTTTTTTTAGAAAGACTTTCTTTGCAAAACTCTAATCTATATCTGACAAAGTGCAGAACTAAAAATGGGGGGAAAATAATAATAAACAATATAGATCTACTATTATTTACCGCATGGGCATTTAGTAATTTCAGTTGTTCCCATAAGCGGGTCGTCTTTTAAGATTGTAGAATGTTGTAGCTAATAATGTGCCACGTCACCGCCGGTTGAGAGGGACTCTCAGCTGTCGGCTGATATAAATACTTCTGATACATGTGTGTGTGTGTGGGGTAGAGTTACAATATACATGTGTAACTAAATTAAGTTACACACATCTCTTTCCACCACACAAAAAATATTTTTTAAACACCTTGTGGGGACATCGCATTAATTTTTGTTTGTATCCCACCAAGCAAAATTTGTGTGTGGTGGAAAGGGGTGTGTGTAACTCAACGTAGTTACACCTAGGTGTATTGTAACCTTACACACACACACATATAGGGTTACTGTACCTCAGCTGACAACTGAGAGAGTTTCCCAGCCGGCGGTGACGTGACCGAATCTATGCCGCATATCGGTGGCAGAGTGTAGGCGCCAAAAAAATAAAAAAATTCTGCCTAAGGAATCGTCAATCAAATTGACCAAAATACCCTTTTTTTACTTCTAAACTAGCAAAAACTCATCTACAATAAAATTTTACCTAAAATATTTGTAATTTACAGAGAATTTTCTGTTGAATATATCTACAGTTATAAAATTCCTGATTCTACTACATCGAAAATATAAAGGAAAAAAGATTGGATCAAGATAATGAAAAAAAAACAGCAGCAGTAAAAAGTAAAAAATATGCACGAAACATGTTGTTTTTTATATAATATTTTTATTATTTAATTTCGTATTATTTTCAATTCATATAGGTTTAATAAAATAAAATGAAATGAATAGAAAAATGAAATTTAATGTGGGGCAGCCGTATATTGTTTTTTGTATTACAAATGTATAGTGTAAAAAAATAATGAAATATAATGGTTAATTATTTTGTAGATATTTTATAAATCAGATATTCTCGTAACTTCTACAATATTTGCAGATTGGTTGGATAATATTACATGCAATTTTTAATGAACTGCGACTATGATCGGTCTTGGTTACTAAAAATTATTTTATTTTCAATGTATATTATATATTGGATCCAGGTCAAAGTATACATACATTTAAAATATAATCAAAAAATGTATAACTTTCATTTTTATATCACGACTGCGACCCTAATCGCATTCCTTATTCACATAGAAATAACATACGAAACATGCTATCGTTCAGCACTACGACCACAGTCGCTGTCCTTATTCGCATGCCTTATGTAACAGAATTTTGATCGTTTTACAAAGTCTGCGATCATAGTCGTAGTCATAATATAATAAAACTTTCAATCTTACATCATGAGTGCGACCCTCACCGCAGACTTTTTATCACTGCGATCATGATCGCAGACTTAATATAATATAACTTTTAATTTTATATCACGACTGCGACCCTAGTCGCATTCCTTATTATCATAGAAATAACAAACGAAATATGCTATCGTTCAATACTGCGATCACAGTCGCTGTCCTTATTCGCATGTCTTATGTAACAGAATTTTGATCGTTTTATAAAGTAGATTAGTCCTGCAACCGTGAGATTAGTCCGCGTATATCACATCTTATAAAATACTATATTAATTACTCTAAACTAATTGAAGTAATTAATATTCTATCTAACGTGATATAGCAACAGTGATGCACTAAAATTAATCTCGATAAAGAAAAGATGTGCACTATACGTAATCTAAATATATAGGAAAAATATTATATAAAAGTTAATTTGTAGTTCACATAATAAAGTTCTAGAAGAAAAGGAACTCTTTGGATTCTCCTGCCATAACTGCTTCAATTAAATATTTAATTTCTTTTTACCACTTCTTCGAATACTCAACCGTCACCTATAGCAATTATTATTACTATTCATGTTGTTTCACATTATTGACCTTTTTATTGTGCTTGTAACTAATATATTATCTCATATCTAAAAAAGATATTTGTGCTCTTCGTTTTCAATTTGATTTCAAAACTTTCAGAAACAATTCATTATTGAACCATGTCTTCCCCATCTTCTTCCTCTAAATACTCAGATTTTAACTTCAATCACTCTCTCACCGGTTCTCTTTCTTCAGGTATTCTAGTGAATCTGATAGCAGTCTGAACTTCACTCTTTTTGACTATCTCATTATATCAAATAATATTTTATCTGATCCTCCTCTTCATTCAGATGATGAAGTTTTCATGGGGCTTAGTGAGGAGGAACTTATTCCTCTGCCACTTTATAGAGATATGCTTGATGAAAGCATGTCCTCTGATGTGGAGGCTCACTTTCTTTGAGCATATCTTTTACAGGTTCTTCTCGACACGGATCGAAATAAGGACTTGATACAGAGGAGCCATTCTGAAAGTTTATCGATGAACCAAAGCACCCTCAAAAAGAGAAAGAAACTGAAGAGGACAGCAAGCCGGACGACGAGGGAGAAGATGAGAAAATAAGAGATAAACAGGAAGACGAGGAGAATGAAGACGATAAATCTGCTTATGATGGTGATGACGACGAGGATTAGGATTTCTTGATCTTCTAATATTCAACATTATTTTTTCTTCTTTTAAGAGCTTTTAATGCTCTTTTTTGTAAGGTCTCTTTCTGATCATATTATGTTATAAATAAAATTTACTTCTATTTCATATTTTTAAAATACATATAAATATGTTGTATAGTTATTATTTCTGCATCTTATCTGCGATAATGATCGCAGTACTCAGATAATAATTACTCTGAACTAATAGAACTGCGATTATGGTCGAAGTCAATGATTAACTATATTTATATATGAAACAGTGACCACAGTCGTTGTCCTGTAATAAATAGTTTGATCGTTATGCATTCAATAAAGTTAAAAATAGCAACCATAGTCGCAGTCCAAAATTTAACTATATAAACAGATGATACTGCGAACATGATCGCAATCCTCTCAAATCAGTATATTTCACTGCATATCACAAATTAGAAACTGCAACTGTTGTCGTTAAGCACTGCGACCATAGTCGCAGTCCTTATTCACATGCAATATGTAAAAAAAAAATTCATAGTTTATAGGCGGCTGAGACAACAGTCACAGTGAAGAACAAATATACAAAATCATACGTAAACTGCGACTATAGTAGTAGTCCTTAGTCACCGTTATTACATTTAACCTAGGAAAAAAATCATCCACAACATGCTGTCATTAAGCACTACGACCATAGTCGCAGTCCTTGTTCGTATGTAATATGTAAAAAAAATTTCATAGTTTATAGGCAGCTGAGACAACAGTTACAGTGAATCATACGTAAATTGTGACTATAGTAGCAGTCCTTAGTCACCGTTATTACATTTAACCTAGCAAAAAAAATCATCCACAATATGCTGTCGTTAAGCACTATGACCATAATCGCAGTCCTTATTCGCATGCAATATATAAAAAAATAATAATTTATACGTTACATGCGAACAAGTGAACTGCGACTATGTGCAACGCCCTGATCCCGCATGTACGGGGACATTATGGCAATGTACATATGCAGAGCGGAGATACCCTCACGTACGTACGCTAAGTCTCAGTACAGGAAATAGCCTCCATATATACAAGAGTTCCAGCATTAAATAAGTACAAGAATACCTGCAGAAAGGGGTTACTAATCATGATAGATATATAAATAAAGAAACATAAGGAAGTAAAGACTAAATACTAAGGATACCTATGAATGATATCGATGGCGAGTCCTCTGTGCATCGGATGAAATATCTGACAATACGATAAATCGAATCTCCAACCTGGGCACGCAAACCCAGGGTCGTCAGAAAGCGACCTAGTGAGTGGTAAAATGAAGGGGGCAGTAATATGTACTATAGTAATATATGCACGATAATAAGATATAATACATGATTCTGTACCAGTGATACCATATAGTAGGCATTTAATAAGCAATAGAAATATAAAAATATCATATTTTAATACCATCACTATCTAGCATGTTATCATCGGATCATGTCTACAGTAATATCCAGTTTTATATAATAAATATTGTTGTATAGTGATGACGTGATAGAAATGAATATGCAGATGTGCAGTATACAACATAACCATATTACTGTGTTGTGCATATACAGTAATGAAGTCTGCAACGTATACATAAAGCAGAATATATGCAATAAAGAGTATACATATACATGAATAGTGTGCCACCGCATGGCGTGTAACAAATATCAAGAAGTGCAATAAGGTATACAGGTGACATGAGTGTGGATAACATATTAGGAAGAGTGACAAATAGAAAGTGTAACATCCCGAAATTTTTATTAATTATTTCTTTTCCTAAATAATATTTTAATTCTCTGCCAGGAGATAATGGCGGATAATTGGGACTGATAACTTAATGTTCGGTGTACTTTAATCAGGAATTAGTGTTGCAGAATGCAAAATCTTGATATATTTATAAAAAATTATTTTTCCTTGTTGATCAAGTGAGAAATTGGTGTCAATAAATTATCACAAGTATGTGTGATGTAATTATAGCAATGATTTATGTAAGGGATAATCATATATACACAATGTGTCACATATCCAAATACATGAAAATACTTATATATGGTATATACATACCCACTAACCATACCCCTTAGTTTAATCAAAATACTAGTTAGTGGAGGGGGTAGGTGAGCTTGTGAGTAATGGATGAAGGGCTAGGATGCCCTTGATTTGCATAAGGACACTTGGCAAGAGATGGAGTGTGGCAAACTTGTAAATAAAAATGAACTGAAATCACTAATTTTCAGCCCAAACTTTCATCTTCCCTTTCTCTTCAACCTCTCCATTGTTGAAACCCTAGAATTCATCTTCACTTCCCATTTCTATTTCCTCTCAAGAGAGGAGCCATGGAAGAGCAATGGGGGAAGGGAAGGAGGCGGTCAGCCCAGCCTGGCCCGCGGCCAGCCCAGCCTGGCCCGCGGCCAGCGCCGGCCGCGGCGCGTAGGCCGCCGGCGGCGACGTCTAGGCCGCCGGCGGCGACGTCTAGGCCGCCGGCGGCGACTTCCAGCAAGGGGAGTCCGAGGGAGGAGGAGATGGAAGCTTCCCTATATAAAAATCTATGTTTTGAGAGGGGTGAAATTCAGCCCTAGATCTGAATTTTAAGGTGAGTTCATCTAAGACTTGATAAAATTCTGATTTAAATTTTAGAAGAAATTAGCATATAAATAGTGGTAACCTTCCAAGATATTGGTGAATTTAGCACTAAAAGATATCTTGTTGATCTCTTGAATAGGAATCATTGTTTGGGTTCATGTGGAAGCTATAAGAATTGTGAAGAACTCTCCGAATGAAGGTGAGAACTTGTTGAGTAAAATTTTAATTAGATGAATTTTGTGAGCAAGAATATCTTAATAGAATATGGCTATGTAATATTGCTCTACTAGTAAGAAATGGGGTTGGGTATTGGACTCCATGAAAGTATTAATTAGAAATATATTATTGTGTTAGAAAGCGTGAAATAGTCATGATAATCATGTTGGTATATTCTCAAGGGTAAGAGGCTAGCAATACATAATTGTAAAATAAGTCTCTTCTACGAGAACATTGTAATCCACTTGATGTTTAATTAAGAGTTAAATTATGTGATGTTGTTTGCTACTATCAAATAGGGGGATTGGCGTGTCGGTGTCCGATGCGGTTATTCGGAAAGAAAACACGAGGCGATGCTCGGTACGAAACCCTTATAGAATGCTCAACTTGAAGGTGAGTGGGGTTTTTAATAAGTTGGAGTACATTATACCTAATTGCAACTATGGATAATATATTGTTTGATATAGCACCTTACCTAATTGCATTTGCGGCTTGCATTTTGAAGCATGATGTACAATGGCATTGACATGCATGTTATGAAATAGAATTCATTATGGTTGACATAAACATGATTAGTGTATGTTACTTCATTTTGTACATATAAATGTATATGTGATATGCTCGGCTAAGACAATTAGCGGATATTGCATAAGAATACATGATAACGGGTAAGTACTAATTGATAGTATTATTCCATATAAGAAATGATGTACTTTATACATGAGTCTTATGAAATTAAATGTGCCGATATCGGGTGCATTTAGATGTATGTGTATATATATATATATGTCAGGAGGAAGGGACCCGTATGCAGGGCGGAGTGCGAAGACGGTGCTATATAAATATGTGTATATATATATGTCAGGAGGAAGGGACCCGTATGCAGGGCGGAGTGCGAAGACGGTGCTATATAAATATGTGTATATATATGGAGGAAGGGACCCGTATGCAGGGCGGAGTGTGAAGACGGTGCTACAATACATATATATGCAACTTATCAATGACTAAGAATGAATGACTATGTGTGATATATATGTATGTATGTGCGTGACACTAAGGGTATGTTGGATGTGTTATTTTATATGGTAATGGAGATATCTGAATACTGGTCATGTGTTCAGTTATCAGCATCAATTGAACAGTAACTGAAAGTAAATTTACAATCAAGTAGAAGTATTCAGTATTACATACTTCATGTACCGCATTCATCTTGTTTCATGTATCATGAATACTATACATTGTTATTGCCATGCTACAATTATGAATGAGATTGACTCCACTCACTGAGCTGTCGAGCTCACCCCCCTATAGCTTCATGATTTTCAGGGCAAGCCAGGGATAAATAGCAGCTAAAGGCAAGAGTAGAGCACTGAAAGTGTGCAAAACAATTCATTGTGTGGACCTATCAAGCTTCTATGTTGACTTGTAATTGTGTAATGTGGTTATATGCATGTACTTAGAGTTAATGTTATAGTTAGAGTAAATAGTTGTATATATGATGCATATACATGAACTTGTGTATAAACTCTTATGAATGTTATCTTGAGTTGGTTTGAAGTAGATGGTGATACCAAGGAGATTAGCCTCAAGAAGGTCTTTGATTTGTTATCTTGTATTGTGTCCACATGATAAATGTGAGAAATATTAAGTAGGCAATGTCAAGCCGAAAATGTGATATAACTGCATGGGATATTGTATATGCATACATGATTGATGAGAATTTTAAAGTTATCTGTAGCAATGTATTAGAGTGGACTTCTTATTACAGAGGAAGTGCTGACGAAATTTTCAAGGATTTTTGGAGATGGTTATGATAAGCTGTGGATCAATTTAATGTTTATGTATATGAAAATATAATGAAAACTGGGACCGTTACAGTTGGTATCAGAGCCAAGGTTGAGAAATGAGGAGTCAGGCTGAGATGTAGGGCCTAGAAAAGTGTAGGCATAGGAATGTGACCTAGAATTGTTATTTATACATCGGGATTGATCCATAGGACTAATATGTTTGTATGTGTACACTGTTTGATTGATAGCGTGACAGTATATGAGAATTTCCAAGGGGGATAGTCGGTTCTGACGTGTATGATTGATCTCGAAGTGCAGGATATTGATTATTTTCATACGTTCGAATGAGGGCATACCCGCGTGTCTTGATTCGAATGCGTTCTATTGGGGGTGCGGGCCCTCAGTATGAGCTGCCAGTGATATGGGACACTGGAATATGAAAGTAATTAAAATATCAGGCAAATCAAGATAAATCGGAGCAGAAGAACCTTATTAAGAATCTGGATTGTGGGATAACCAAAGTCTCAGATACAATAATATAAGGGATATGTCATACTGAAAGGATTATGGATTTTGATACTCTTTGAAGAGCATCCTTATATAGGGATAATTAATACTGTGTGAAATGAAGAGAGGATGATATCTTTGGAGAATCTAGAGACATAATCATAGGTACCCTAGTGTTTAATAAGACGGTTAATGCATACTTGTGTATATAATTGTGAGTCCACCAGTATGCTGAGGGACTGATGGTATGAATGTCATTTGTTTTGTATGTACAGTGGCATGATCATTGTATGTGAAATTTGAGAAGCAAGTTACATTGTGAGACAACCTTGCATGGTAATATTATACAGATCCTTATCAAAGGTTTTAAAAAGTTCGCACTTATATAAGAGGCTTTTCAGTGGGTGAATCATATTGATAAATAGGAAATTCTTATCTTCCGTCCCAACCAATTAGTGTATACAGATTCAAGTCAGGTACTCACCGCAAGTTGCAACTATCGTAGATATTACACTAAGTTCCATCATGTCAAATAACATGAAATAGCGTTCGGGTTCACTAGACGAAATCTGATCAAGTAACAACATTCATGAGAACAATAATTGTAAATTATTGTGGATTTTATGCAGAGATGTACCTGTGGTATGGGTAGTCACTATTTACACAGTGTAATTCTTTCGAAATTTGGAAAATTAAAAATTTGATACATTATGACCTCTAAATGTGGATAATGATATCCGTGATTATAACTTATTCGTCGGGCATATGATAGGGTATAAAACCTAAGCTATCAATTTTGTAATATAAAGTTAAGAGATAATTCAGGGTTAACTTCTCACCTCTTGCAAGCAAAGAGGGATGGCTCCGTAATGTAGAGAAGACGTTAAATGTGATAGATTATAATGGGAAGCATGAAATAATCCTTATATAGTTAAGGTCTCAAAAAACCATAATCATAATAGTTCAGGAAATTTTTGAAGAAATTTAAATAATTGTGAAGAATGAAAATTTCTCATGGCAGATAAGAATTGTATGAGATAATGACTCTGACAATTCTCAAAATATCCTGGAGGCAACTCAAGTCGCAGTGAAAAGCAAATTTGGATTTCTGATGCCTTTAATTATTCGATACAATAAATCAACTTGAAGCTGTTGAATATTGAGTAACTTTACCACCAGAAGTATTGCTCTAAATAATGAAACCTTGGTAATGTACATTTATGTTAGAATTGGGATTTATCATGAATTTGAGAGAATTATGGTTATTTTAGAAAACAACGAGCATAAAGTAAAGTGTTACAGTTACTGCAATATTAAAACACTCTGTGTCAGCTGTAATAGAAGGATTGCTAACTTACCTATATTGATAAATTGTGGTGGGAAACCAACTCAGAAAAAGGAGGATGATCAGATACTAGTGTACTCATCACATCATGAATAAGTGGATGGACGGCATGATTTTAGCATTCCTTGATTGAATTAACTTCGTCCAGTCAATAATGTATTAAATAATAAATAGTTTAGTAAATTTAAGCCATTGAGAGTTCGAATTTTTGTTCTCTATTTTGTTGGATCAGGACATATATATTTTTGTAGAGGAACTGATGCAAGTTCTAGTCTACAAAGAAAGTAATTAAAATATAAACCACTTCTCATGGCACAGGATCTTATATGGGAATTCTCTAGAAATTTCAGTTGCTGTTAAGGCATATCCGATATAGTCGTGACACGAATCGGACAGAAAAGTAGTTTGAATCCATAACACTGTAGACCAATCGAATATTTGAGTTGAAATTGAATCTGTGTGTACCGGCTGACTTCACCGCCAGAAAAACATTCAAAGTTACAAAGCTCTGAGGTCAAGATTGATGTTAAGAAGGGATTTGACCTTAAATCAAGTGGGAAATTATTTTAACAGAACTACCATTGGTTATGAAGTAAATTATTATATCAAGCATGTAGGCGGTCAGCAACATCCGCGTGAGAAGGATTGAATCCTTGTTATAATTTATCATAGAAATTTTTATATTCCTTGCATAACCTGAAAGTTTTGAACTGCCAATGTTCATAAAAACAAGATGTGAGCTGAAATTCGAAAGGGATATATATTCTATAATTAGAAACCTATGCAGATTTTAAGTCAAGTGTAAATTGTAAACGTTACATGGAACCGGAAGATAAATTACAAATATTTAACCCTACCTTATTCCTATGGCAATAAGTTTCGAGGACGAAACTTTTTTTTTTTAAGGAGGGTAGAATGTAACATCCCGAAATTTTTATTAATTATTTCTTTTCCTAAATAATATTTTAATTCTCTGCCAGGAGATAATGCCGGATAATTGGGACTGATAACTTAATGTTCGGTGTACTTTAATCAGGAATTAGTGTTGCAGAATGCAAAATCTTGATATATTTATAAAAAATTATTTTTCCTTGTTGATCAAGTGAGAAATTGGTGTCAATAAATTATCACAAGTATGTGTGATGTAATTATAGCAATGATTTATGTAAGGGATAATCATATATACACAATGTGTCACATATCCAAATACATGAAAATACTTATATATGGTATATACATACCCACTAACCATACCCCTTAGTTTAATCAAAATACTAGTTAGTGGAGGGGGTAGGTGAGCTTGTGAGCAATGGATGAAGGGCTAGGATGCCCTTGATTTGCATAAGGACACTTGGCAAGAGATGGAGTGTGGCAAACTTGTAAATAAAAATGAACTGAAATCACTAATTTTCAGCCCAAACTTTCATCTTCCCTTTCTCTTCAACCTCTCCATTGTTGAAACCCTAGAATTCATCTTCACTTCCCATTTCTATTTCCTCTCAAGAGAGGAGCCATGGAAGAGCAATGGGGGAAGGGAAGGAGGCGGCCAGCCTAGCCTGGCCCGCGGCCAGCGCCGGCCGCGGCGCGCAGGCGGCCGGCCACGGCGCGCAGGCCGCCGGCGGCGACGTCTAGGCCGCCGGCGGCGACTTCCAGCAAGGGGAGTCCGAGGAAGGAGGAGATGGAAGCTTCCCTATATAAAAATCTATGTTTTGAGAGGGGTGAAATTCAGCCCTAGATCTGAATTTTAAGGTGAGTTCATCTAAGACTTGATAAAATTCTGATTTAAATTTTAGAAGAAAATTAGCATATAAATAGTGGTAACCTTCCAAGATATTGGTGAATTTAGCACTAAAAGATATCTTGTTGATCTCTTGAATAGGAATCATTGTTTGGGTTCATGTGGAAGCTATAAGAATTGTGAAGAACTCTCCGAATGAAGGTGAGAACTTGTTGAGTAAAATTTTAATTAGATGAATTTTGTGAGCAAGAATATCTTAATAGAATATGGCTATGTAATATTGCTCTACTAGTAAGAAATGGGGTTGGGTATTGGACTCCATGAAAGTATTAATTAGAAATATATTATTGTGTTAGAAAGCGTGAAATAGTCATGATAATCATGTTGGTATATTCTCAAGGGTAAGAGGCTAGCAATACATAATTGTAAAATAAGTCTCTTCTACGAGAACATTGTAATCCACTTGATGTTTAATTAAGAGTTAAATTATGTGATGTTGTTTGCTACTATCAAATAGGGGGATTGGCGTGTCGGTGTCCGATGCGGTTATTCGGAAAGAAAACACGAGGCGATGCTCGGTACGAAACCCTTATAGAATGCTCAACTTGAAGGTGAGTGGGGTTTTTAATAAGTTGGAGTACATTATACCTAATTGCAACTATGGATAATATATTGTTTGATATAGCACCTTACCTAATTGCATTTGCGGCTTGCATTTTGAAGCATGATGTACAATGGCATTGACATGCATGTTATGAAATAGAATTCATTATGGTTGACATAAACATGATTAGTGTATGTTACTTCATTTTGTACATATAAATGTATATGTGATATGCTCGGCTAAGACAATTAGCGGATATTGCATAAGAATACATGGTAAAGGGTAAGTACTAATTGATAGTATTATTCCATATAAGAAATGATGTACTTTATACATGAGTCTTATGAAATTAAATGTGCCGATATCGGGTGCATTTAGATGTATGTGTATATATATATATATATATGTCAGGAGGAAGGGACCCGTATGCAGGGCGGAGTGCGAAGACGGTGCTATATAAATATGTGTATATATATATGTCAGGAGGAAGGGACCCGTATGCAGGGCGGAGTGCGAAGACGGTGCTATATAAATATGTGTATATATATGGAGGAAGGGACCCGTATGCAGGGCGGAGTGCGAAGACGGTGCTACAATACATATATATGCAACTTATCAATGACTAAGAATGAATGACTATGTGTGATATATATGTATGTATGTGCGTGACACTAAGGGTATGTTGGATGTGTTATTTTATATGGTAATGGAGATATCTGAATACTGGTCATGTGTTCAGTTATCAGCATCAATTGAACAGTAACTGAAAGTAAATTTACAATCAAGTAGAAGTATTCAGTATTACATACTTCATGTACCGCATTCATCTTGTTTTCATGTATCATGAATACTATACATTGTTATTGCCATGCTACAATTATGAATGAGATTGACTCCACTCACTGAGCTGTCGAGCTCACCCCCCTATAGCTTCATGATTTTCAGGGCAAGCCAGGGATAAATAGCAGCTAAAGGCAAGAGTAGAGCACTGAAAGTGTGCAAAACAATTCATTGTGTGGACCTATCAAGCTTCTATGTTGACTTGTAATTGTGTAATGTGGTTATATGCATGTACTTAGAGTTAATGTTATAGTTAGAGTAAATAGTTGTATATATGATGCATATACATGAACTTGTGTATAAACTCTTATGAATGTTATCTTGAGTTGGTTTGAAGTAGATGGTGATACCAAGGAGATTAGCCTCAAGAAGGTCTTTGATTTGTTATCTTGTATTGTGTCCACATGATAAATGTGAGAAATATTAAGTAGGCAATGTCAAGCCGAAAATGTGATATAACTGCATGGGATATTGTATATGCATACATGATTGATGAGAATTTTAAAGTTATCTGTAGCAATGTATTAGAGTGGACTTCTTATTACAGAGGAAGTGCTGACGAAATTTTCAAGGATTTTTGGAGATGGTTATGATAAGCTGTGGATCAATTTAATGTTTATGTATATGAAAATATAATGAAAACTGGGACCGTTACAGAAAGGGACAATAACATCTATGTGTCGAGCATGTCAGGTGATTTGTTCAATAATAACAATCAGTACCACATGGTATTTTAATCAATCTCTTCCAGTGTCCCATACCACTGGCAGTTCATACGGAAGCCCGCACCCCAGTTAAACCCATCCAGACATGACATACGGGTATCATTATCCAAATGAGAGAGTGATCAAATAACAAGTGTTCCCGACGCCATTATTGTTTATATCATTTTATTATGTTAACTGGAAACCCAATGGTCGAGGAGCTCTAGTCAGGTGGGTGTATCCCGTGCATAGCCGAACAATGGCCTTAAACAAACCCCTGGCTGCTGAGACCAGGGCTACCCGCTAGGGTAGGAGTAAGAAATAATATAATACAAATGATAGCCAGCCCTATCACGTCCCTTGTAGTGGGACTAACAATGGATCCAGACATCCACCCGACAAGACCTAGTCAACCGTCCAGTCCCCCCATCCCCAAGTTATATTCATTATATTTGGAGTACACTGCATAGCAAGAACAAATATAGTGCGTGATACATGTAACATGATAATAGGACCTGAGCTCTGGCTATAGCATATAAAAAGATAACGGGAAATGGGAAACAATAGATATGGGATTCTAGAGGTGGCCCCCGTAGCTTGGATTCACGTGGCACTTAGTTCCATACATCGCATATCAACAACTCATGTATCCAGTAACAGGAATGTCAGTAACGGGAAACAATCATGCAACAAGAATACATGAATATACATGCAACAGTAAGACATGCAATATGAACGGTGATCCTTATGACAAGAATATAGAAACCATACATGTATGTGTAACAGTGAAGTATAAACATGATATAACTGTGTGCCGAGTATCCAAGTAACGATGATAACAATATATGAAATAACGGTATTCCGTGAATTGGTGTATCTATATATCGGTGGGACATGAATAAGTGTTACGTGTCATAGTATCTGTGTAATGGTGATATATGTACATGAGATAACATTATCCCGTGTGACAGGATATCTAAGTCACGGTGTTCCGAGTGTATGCACACTAATGTTTAGTCTAACAAAGTCTCGATGTAACAGATGGATATTGTTGGCCCAATGGCCTTCCACTCTAGTTTTGATGATGATCAACTCATGTAGTTATGTTTACTAATATTCTTGTGTTTCTAAGTTTCAGATCATTAGCAAGATATTAGTTTGGGAGATAGCTTCAACAAGGTGTTTGGAAGCTTATCATGGTGATTCCGGTGCCAAAGCTTCAAGATTATACCTTTGCACTTGGAAGATCACGGTTTGGGAGCTAGTCTACTTGAAGATAGAAGATCTACAAGCAAGACTTAGGTATCCTAGTTTAGATAGTGTTTTAGATCCATGTGTAAAGCTTAGTTTAGTGGATATGCTCAAGTGCACAAAACACACACGATTTATGATTTGGTTTTTGGTTTTTATGAATAGTTGATCAAAACAAGTTTACATATGGTATATGTATAGTAGATGTTTTCTATTTATACATACATGCTTTAACTTGGTAAACAAACTTATTTTGATATCCCTATTCATGTTTTGGAAAAATCAAGTTTGACAAAATACAGGTTTTGTTTTTGATAAAATTTGCAAGACCCTAAAATGAATTGATATGTTGATATATTATCTTGAAATTTCTATCACAGGTTTATGTTTCAATATAAAATGACAAAACAATTTTTATGGAATTTTCAGAAAAGATAAAAGATTTTTATAAAATATTTTTTCCAAAAATTCTGACCTGATTTGTGCTGACAGGCTGGTCGGTCGACCGTGTCGGTCGACCGCACCAAGGGGCCGGTCGACCGACCCGGTCGACCGACGTGCACAGACGTGCACGTCTGTTAGGCACAGATCCGGTCGACCGGGTCGGTCGACCGATGTGAGAGTTCTGCTCTCTGGAAATTTCGGTCGACCGGGCCGGTCGACCGATAGTGCCCAACGGTCATATTTCTGACCGTTGGCGGTCGACCGGGCCGGTCGACCGGTGGCTGTCAGAATTGCCACATCAGCCTAACGGCTAGTTTTCTGGTTTGGCCTATATATACCCTATTCATTTGGGATTTTGGCTAAGGTTTTTAAGAGGAAAAATTCTGGTTTTCAGTAGAGTTCAAAAGAGTTTTTAAAAGAGTTTAAGTGCTAAAAAGATTTAATCTTTATTTGTTTTGTGTTTTTGAAAAATCAAAGAAAATAGGATTTGGGATATTTGTGTTGATTTTCATTCTATATCTTTTGGCAAGAATTTTCCCAAGTATTTTTCTTTGTTGCTTGTTTCCAAAACACTTAGTTTCCACTTGAGCTATATCTTCTATCCTAAGTTATTAGGATCTTTGTTTTGTGTGGAAAAAGAAAAGAGAAAAAGAAAGAAAAGAGAAGTTTGTGGTTGTGGAACCACTTGTTGTAAACCCTCCTTGCTTTTGTGAATCCCTCTTCGGTAGAGGTGATCGGAGTGGTATTGTGATTGGTTTGTGAGCCTCTTAGGTAGAGGTGGTTGTTGTATTTGGCTACGGGCCGTATCCCTCTTCGGTAGAGGTGGATTGTGGTTGTATAGCCTCGGTGGCTTTGTACGGTTGAGAGAGGAGTTTGGTACTCCTATAGTGGATTGGGAAATCCTACACGGTGGTGTAGGCGGGGAAGTAGAGCTAGGGGCTCGAACCTCGAAACAAATTTGTGTGTTTGCGATTGATCCAATTACTCTCAACTCTACTCTCTTATATTTGTGCAAGCATCATTCATTCATTGCATCATATATATTTGCGTGGGATTGAGCATATTCATACTTGCTTGCATTTGCACCTTGCATATTATTCATATTGTTATATATTGTATATGCTTGGATTGCTTGTGTGTGTGCAACACTTATACTCATCCAACAAGAGCTTCATATAGCAACCTCAACCCATTCAAGGGGAATCAAGAGGTGCTTGTCCAGAGCCTCGCAAGGGGAATTCGGCAACACTTGTTGGATTGTACTAAGTGTTCTTGTAAGATTGTTTTAGCTTCCGCATTTAGCACACTTAGTTTGCATTAAGTTCACTAGATTAGCACTTTCACCTATTCACCCCCCCCTCTAGGTGTACTTTCAATTGGTATCAGAGCTAGTGCTCCTGATATTAGGCTTAACATCCTAGGAGTGATCCATTTGCTTGCTAATCTCTTTTGCATTTGTTTGATTGCACACATATAGTTTGTACCCATGGACTTCATGACCCCACCTAGCTATGATCCTTCCAACATTGACATTTGGAAGTATAGGATGTCCATGTACCTAAAGACCCTAGGCTTGCATGTCTTCCTTACCGCCACCAAGAGATGTTATCTTGGTGATGGTAATCATATAGGGGCAAATGCACATGCCCTTGAGGCCATTAGAAGCACTTTATCTAAAGATTATCTTTTGCATGTTTCTAATATTGATTCCGCTTTTGTAGTGTGGAACAAATTGACAACCACAACCGCCACCTCCGGGCTTCAAGAACAAATCCAAGAGGAGGAATCTAGTGGAGAATCCGAACCACAATGCTTCATGGTCCAAGGGAATGACTCCCTTGAGGTACATTCGGAATCCCACCTAGATAGTGATTATGATGCTAGTTCTTCATGTAATGATATTGTTGATCCCCATGCTTTGAATGAAGAACTATCTATTGTTTGTGAAAAACTAATAGAAAAATATAACTTGTTGAAAAAGAAGAGTCTAGGCATTAATAATGAAAATAAAAATTTGATTGCTAGACTTGATGTTGTTTTGCAAGAGAAGGATGAGATTGCTAATGAAAGGGACTCATTAAAATCTCAACTTAATCTTGCTTTAAATGAAAATAAAATTTTGAAAAATAAAAATGATTGTGAAGATGTTTTGAAGAAAAATGATTCTTTAACTTCAAAACTTGATTTTGTTTTAAAAAGTAACCATTCTTTGAAAAATGAAATTGAATTTATTTCAAAAGAATTAGAAATTTGTTTAAAGAAAAATATTGATTTGAAAAATAATATGGATGCACATGTTTGCCATGCTAGGGTAGTTTCACCTAGAACACCTATTGCATGCCACACTTCTTCTTTGATTAACAATGATATATCCATACTTAAGAAGAAGGTTGATTGTTTGGGCTCCACTATGAGCCAATGTGCCATGAATCATACACGGTTGGAAACTTTACTTCGAAAGAAACAAGTTCCATCTTTTATGCATGCACACCCTCCACGGCATACACATGCTCCTCACGGACACCATCACACGTATGCTCATGTGTACACATGTACACATTGTGGTCGTAATGGCCACCTTGCTAAATTTTGCTTTGATAGATTAAATAATGTAAATTTAGCAAATAAGTTTGTTTGGGTTAGAGAAGGGACTAACCCCCATGGACCCAAGAAGGTATGGGTACCAAAGACCACCCCTCCTATTTTTGATGTAGGTGTGGGCTCTCACATGACGTGAGAGTGATGACACCTTGGAGTGGATGCGTTCCGGGCTTCATGGAAATCAATTGGATGCATCACTTTCAAGGGAAGATTTGGTGGAGAGGACCACCATGTTTTGGAGACAAGGAAATTTGCCCTCTTGGCCTTGGTAACAAATTCCTAAAAACTCCCATTTACTACATGCGTTACATTTTTATCATTCTTAGCATGTATTGATAGCATGTTTTATTATTCGATTTATAACATGTTTTGTTGATTACATGTTTATATCATTTGATTTATAGCTTGTCTTTGGATTAGTGTGTAAATGCCATGCTTATTAGATCCTTGACATACATGTATAGTATTTGAGACACATGCTTATATGAATCCATAATTAGTGTTCTCATGTTTGTTTAAACTATAATGTACATCATGAATCTAATACATGTGTATTTGACATATTAATCATGTTTTAGTTTTATCATGATGATTTTTAGCTTGGTTTTGTACTTCATGTGGTATAAACTAGTTTAGATGTAGATATTATCAAAACTTGCATATATACATGTACACATAGTGAGAACAAATTGACTTATATATGTTTTGTACCTCATGCTCATTTGTACCCACTATATGCACTTGTATAAGCTAGTTTTGAGGATTCTTCCATTTAAACTTGTCATACTTATTTTCTTGATTTTACTTCATGTATATGTATTTTTGAATTCAAAACTAATAAATATACATGTATACCCATCGAGTCTTTTGCCTTCATGCAATTACTTTTAAATAGACTCGTTTATGATTGGGATATATATGTACATTGTTAGATTTGGATGAATCATACATATACCTAGAAGTTGTGTTAAAAATAAAAGAATTTTGATGAATTCGTGTGAGTTTCGGTTTAACAAAATGATATTCGTGTTTGTCTTGTGCTTAATGATTTGATTACTTGTTTAGATATTAGTTTTCATTAAGACTAGGTATATATTTGTACATATAGTGGGACACAAATAAATCTATATATGTTTTGGGTTGAATGCTTATTTGTTCCCATTAGATGTGTGAATATAGTCTAGTTTTGATGATTCATACATTTTAGACTTGTATTCTCATTGTTGATTCGTGTTTGTGAGTTTTCCATTTCATGTATATGTTTAGCTTGCCAAACCTTAAGAAATACATGTACACCCCTTGAGTCATTTGCCTTTCATGCAAATATCTATTATGGACTCAAAAGTGTGTTTAGGGATATGTATGTATACTTCTTGTTTGTCAAGTCATACATATACCTTGAAAAATAAATATTTTTATGATTTCTTGTTTTAAGGAATATTTGAACTTAATGACAAATTTTCATGATTGTGATCTCCACACTTTACTTGTACACTCACACCTTCAAATTGGTCATGCTTTGTTTTCATGAGACCTTTTTTATACTTAATTGAATAGAGTGTTGATTATCATGTGGATTTCATTTTTATGAAAAATGATTTGTATTTATTCCTTACTTGAAGGATTTCGTACTAGTTAACAAAACTATTCATTTTAACTAGTTCGTATTCTTCGCTTTGATAATATGAGATATACACTTGACCCTATTCTTTAAATTGGTATCTTTGAACACTTTCAATTGGTATCAATTTTTGATCCTTCTGGTATACTCATATATGTTTTATGTATATATGTATGTATGCTTTCTATCCTATGGTATCAATTTCAATTGGTATCTTAACAAGCTTATGCATATGTTTTGTTGGTATTTCATAAAGGGGGAGAAAATTTGTTGTTGTCTTTCAATTGGTATTTGATTCCCACTCCCTTGCTTTATGTTAAAATATAGTTTCAAATTGGTATCATGTGTTTAAAAGAACATATTTCCCTTAATGATATCAAGATGTTTATGTTGAGTGTTTTTAATTGGTATCTCAAAATTTTGTTTAAGAAAAATATATACTTTTGATTTACATTGCTATATGTTTTACTTCAATTGGTATCAATATGCACTTTATTGTCATATCTTGAATTGGTGTCATTGTTGTTATGAATGTTTGGATTACCCCTTCTTGATCTTTTTGTTTTTGACAAAAAGGGGGAGAAAATATTGTTTTTATGATTTTAACCCTTTGTTGGTTCCTTGATTAGGACAAAAAGGGGGAGAAGACTTTGGTTGTTTTGTAACTTATGCATGTCTTTGTATGCATGTATTTGCTTTAAGAATTAAAAAAAAATGTTTGATTTTGCTATTTACCCCTTTGTTGATGATTGACAAAAAGGGGGAGAAGAATTTGTGTTTATGTTTTTAATATATGCATGACTTCCTTGCTTAATTGGTATATTGTTTAATTGGTATCTTGTTTAAAATGATTGTTTTTATTGATATCTAGAACATTAAGCATTGCATGTTGTTTGGTTAAATTGGTATCTAGAACATAGTTTATGTTGAATATTCCATTAGTATCTAGAGTACCATGTTTATATGCATTGTCATGCATTGCATATTATTGTTTATTTGTTTATGCATGAGTTAAGGGGGAGCTTCTTTGAAGCTTAACTTTAATCCATGCATATATAACTCCATGAGTTTTGTCATCATCAAAAAGGGGGAGATTGTTGGCCCAATGGCCTTCCACTCTAGTTTTGATGATGATCAACTCATGTAGTTATGTTTACTAATATTCTTGTGTTTCTAAGTTTCAGATCATTAGCAAGATATTAGTTTGGGAGATAGCTTCAACAAGGTGTTTGGAAGCTTATCATGGTGATTCCGGTGCCAAAGCTTCAAGATTATACCTTTGCACTTGGAAGATCACGGTTTGTGAGCTAGTCTACTTGAAGATAGAAGATCTACAAGCAAGACTTAGGTATCCTAGTTTAGATAGTGTTTTAGATCCATGTGTAAAGCTTAGTTTAGTGGATATGCTCAAGTGCACAAAACACACACGATTTATGATTTGGTTTTTGGCTTTTATGAATAGTTGATCAAAACAAGTTTACATATGGTATATGTATAGTAGATGTTTTCTATTTATACATACATGCTTTAACTTGGTAAACAAACTTATTTTGATATCCCTATTCATGTTTTGGAAAAATCAAGTTTGACAAAATACAGGTTTTGTTTTTGATAAAATTTGCAAGACCCTAAAATGAATTGATATGTTGATATATTGTCTTGAAATTTCTATCACAGGTTTATGTTTCAATATAAAATGACAAAACAATTTTTATGGAATTTTCAGAAAAGATAAAAGATTTTTATAAAATATTTTTTCCAAAAATTCTGACCTGATTTGTGCTGACAGGCTGGTCGGTCGACCGTGTCGGTCGACCGCACCAAGGGGCCGGTCGACCGACCCGGTCGACCGACGTGCACAGACGTGCACGTCTGTTAGGCACAGATCCGGTCGACCGGGTCGGTCGACCGATGTGAGAGTTCTGCTCTCTGGAAATTTCGGTCGACCGGGCCGGTCGACCGATAGTGCCCAACGGTCATATTTCTGACCGTTGGCGGTCGACCGGGCCGGTCGACCGGTGGCTGTCAGAATTGCCACATCAGCCTAACGGCTAGTTTTCTGGTTTGGCCTATATATACCCTATTCATTTGGGATTTTGGCTAAGGTTTTTAAGAGGAAAAATTCTGGTTTTCAGTAGAGTTCAAAAGAGTTTTTAAAAGAGTTTAAGTGCTAAAAAGATTTAATTTTTATTTGTTTTGTGTTTTGGAAAATCAAAGAAAATAGGATTTGGGATATTTGTGTTGATTTTCATTCTATATCTTTTGGCAAGAATTTTCCCAAGTATTTTTCTTTGTTGCTTGTTTCCAAAACACTTAGTTTCCACTTGAGCTATATCTTCTATCCTAAGTTATTAGGATCTTTGTTTTGTGTGGAAAAAGAAAAGAGAAAAAGAAAGAAAAGAGAAGTTTGTGGTTGTGGAACCACTTGTTGTAAACCCTCCTTGCTTTTGTGAATCCCTCTTCGGTAGAGGTGATCGGAGTGGTATTGTGATTGGTTTGTGAGCCTCTTAGGTAGAGGTGGTTGTTGTATTTGGCTACGGGCCGTATCCCTCTTCGGTAGAGGTGGATTGTGGTTGTATAGCCTCGGTGGCTTTGTACGGTTGAGAGAGGAGTTTGGTACTCCTATAGTGGATTGGGAAATCCTACACGGTGGTGTAGGCGGGGAAGTAGAGCTAGGGGCTCGAACCTCGAAACAAATTTGTGTGTTTGCGATTGATCCAATTACTCTCAACTCTACTCTCTTATATTTGTGCAAGCATCATTCATTCATTGCATCATATATATTTGCGTGGGATTGAGCATATTCATACTTGCTTGCATTTGCACCTTACATATTATTCATATTGTTATATATTGTATATGCTTGGATTGCTTGTGTGTGTGCAACACTTATACTCATCCAACAAGAGCTTCATATAGCAACCTCAACCCATTCAAGGGGAATCAAGAGGTGCTTGTCCAGAGCCTCGCAAGGGGAATTCGGCAACACTTGTTGGATTGTACTAAGTGTTCTTGTAAGATTGTTTTAGCTTCCGCATTTAGCACACTTAGTTTGCATTAAGTTCACTAGATTAGCACTTTCACCTATTCACCCCCCCTCTAGGTGTACTTTCAGATATGAATATGCAATGCATTGTATGTAAACAACCGTGTCCGGTATAATCCAGGTAGGGTGGCCATATCATCTACTCGAGTGTCAAATACTTATATTATGAATATGGTACTTGTGAAAATTATTAACTTCGGACTCTCGATTACTAAACAATCATCCATATATATATATATATATATATATATATATATATATATATATATATATATATATATATGTCTACATTTTATAATAAATCAGGTAATAAAGTAATGTATGAGTATGTTATCTGTTATTATGTTTTAATTACAGGAATTTACCAACAATTACATTTTATTAAACAATAGTTATAATGATTTATCGATAGTCAAGATTTATTAAATAGGCAATCTATCAAATTCACTAAACCCGATAAAATATAATTTATAAAAGAAAAACACTCACAAATTAGTTATTAAATGATAGCTCTCTTTCCCACGATCGCAACGGATCCAGAATCGTCCAGATCAGAGTCCGGATGCTCCAGATATCGCCCGAACACTAAAAGTAATAGAAATGGGTTAAATATGTAATTAAGAAGGTTTAAAATGCAATAAGTATTATATAACAGGGGAATTTATGGAAAAGTACCTTTATTGGGTTTAGAAGCGGGTTTGGGTTGATATTGGGTCGAATTTGGATCCAAAACCCAAACCCATTATACTTAAGTTAAGATGGGTAATGGGTTAAGGGTTATTGGGTCGGGTTTATATCCAAAACCCAACCCAAT
Organism: Agave tequilana; assembly: GCA_038442645.1. Lineage (NCBI taxonomy): Eukaryota > Viridiplantae > Streptophyta > Magnoliopsida > Asparagales > Asparagaceae > Agave > Agave tequilana. Next base: position 109,527 of record JAVJIF010002757.1, read on the forward strand.
AAGGTTATTGGGTTCGGGTTTACACCCGAACCCAACAAAACAACAGCAGCGGCAGCAACATTCGATGCTGCACGTCGTGCCCGGTCAGCGGAGCTGGCCGGCGGCGAGGAAGACTTGCCGGCGGCGAATCTGGTCGCCGGCGGTGGTCAGTGAGAGAGAGAGGGAGAAAGAGAGAGAGAGAGAAGAAAAACAGGAAGAAGAAGGAGAAGAAAAAGAAAAAGAAGAAAAGGAAAGGAGAAGAAGGAGAAGAAGAGGAGGAGGGGCGGTGCGGCGGCGCATGGACTGAGGCGCGGCGGCGCGGCTACCGGCCGTCTGGCCGCGGGACAGGCCCCCTGGCCGGAACAGTGAGTGGGAGAGAGAGAGGGAGAGAGAGAAGAAAGAGAGAGAGATATGCGTGAAAGAGAGAGGAAGAGAGCTAGAGAGAGTTTTGTGGAGAGAGACCACTCTGTAACGCCCCGATCCCGCAGGTACGGGAACGTTATGGCGACGTACATACGAAGGGCGGAGATACCCTACGTACGTACGCTAAGCCTCAGTACAGGAAATAACCTTCATATATTCAAGAGTTCTAGCATTAAAGAAGTACAAGAATATCTATAGAAAGAGGTTAGTGATCATGAGATATATAGAAATATGGATAAATAAAAAAATAAAGGCTAAATAATAAAGATACCTATGAATGATATCGATGACGAGTCTTATGTGAATCCAATGACATATCTGATACTGCGATACTTAGATCACCAACCTGGGCACGCAAACCCAGGGTCGTCAGAAAGCGACTGGTAAAATAAAGGAAGCAGTAATATGTACTATAGTAATACATGCACGATAATAAGATATAATACATGATTCTGTACCAATGATACCATATAGTAGGCATTTAATAAGTAGTGGAAATATCAAAATATCATATTTTAATACCATCACTACCTAGTATGTTATCATCAGATCATGTCATAGTAGAATCCAGTTTTATATAAAAAATACTGTTGTATAGTGATGACGTGATGAAAATGAGAGAAGGTAGTGGGAGATAGTCGGTGGAGAAGTGTGGAGAAGAAAGAAGAAAAAGAATAAGAAAAAGAAATTTAAGATTATGTAATAATATTATTTTATTCGGTAAAAATTTGACTAGTTCCGAACGGTTCCCAAAAATTACATAAAATAGGAAATATTACGCGGAGGGGGAATATGAAATCGGATTCTAGAAATCTTATTCGGTTTGCAAGTTAAAAATCTTAGAGTGTATCGCCGATACCGGGCGGCACCAGTTTGGCCCGATTTTGGAATAAATCAGAAAAATCCCCAAAAATATCAATACATAAATAATATGATTTTAAGATGCAATGTGAAAGCAGATTCTCAAAATTTAACTCCGTTTGTAAATTAAAAATAGTAGAGCCGATTACCGGTATCGATCGCACCGACTACGGAGATTTTCTAAAATAATCTAGAAAAATTTCAGAAAATTCAGAAAAATCTAAAATATTGGAAAATAATATCTGAAACTGAAATCGGCTCAATCTGACTATCAGAAAGGTTAAATCAACTTTGTACGCCGTATTGAGTACTGATACTGTGATACGTACATTAAGGATCGGGGGGTTACACTATGTTCGCAATCAGTAAAATTCTTACAAATCATATCATAAAAATCTAAAAAATTAATTTATTTATATATAAATTAAGCACAAAAATTGACATGTTTATGCGTTCTACATGATACAATCCTATATTAATTGTAGACTGCGACAAAGGTCATTTTTAAAGCTATTAAGAAATTATTTTATTGACCACTACGAGCTTACCCGCATTCCTAAAATATATAATATCTGCGTATAAAAATATTTAATAAAGAAGCATTTAAATTTGTTTCGTGATTTGATGAAGTTGCACTTGAAGAGACCTGATTCAATTCAGTTGGTCGCAGTTATAAAAGATAATTGTGACAATATTGACTTACATTAGAAATATAAAAAAAATAAACTGTACAGATCCACTATCTTTTACCGTAGGGGCATTTAGTAATTTCAACTGTTTCAATAGATGGGCCGTCCTTTCTAATATGGCTAATAATATGCCACGTCACCGCAGGCTGAGAGGGACTCTCAGTTGTCGGCTGATGTACATATTTCTCTCTCTGTGTGTGTATATATATGTATGAATATATGTGTATATATATGTATATATGTATGTATGTATATATGTATATGTATATCTGTGTCTGTGTGTGTGTGTGTGTAGAGAGAGAGAGAGAGAGAGAGAGAGAGAGAGAGAGAGATAGCTTTCTTGGTGTCAAAAACAGAGAGAAATAGCCACAGATAACAATGTGTTATAGATTTCGAAATAAATGGCTAGATTTTCTTAAAACACAGAATTAAGCATGAATCTAATAAAATAAATTATAGTTATCATAACAGCACTGATTGCTATTAATAACAAGGATGGAGCCATGGAGTCGAATCAAAATATTATGAAAAAATAAGATAAATGTGATCAGAATACATGCTGCCAATACCAATGAGGCTTAGTTCACTAGCAAAGAGATAGGAGTGACTCATGAGGAGTCTCAGGTTCAAGTCTCGACTACGATCTAAAGCGTATGCAGGGGCAGCGAATGTCTATTTTCACGATATTTCGCACTAATAAACAGAATAAAAATAATTGAAAATGAACCTTTCCTTTGAGCCAGCATACTTCAAAACGTGTTGAGGTTTGATTTGCAGAATTGCAGTAACAACCAGAGTTTTTCAGAATTAGATAAAATGGACTTGCAACGGGGGCTGTTTGTGATAATAAAATAACTTCGTGGGTTTCCATGTAATTTTGAGGATCAACTTATGCTTTTTTTTTTGGTCTGTTTGAGACGCGGAGACCGTACACTGATCCAATGATTCCTTTGTCGTCTTTCCGCCAATCCCGTTAGAAAGTGCCGTTCCGGTGTTCCCCCGGAACAGCATAAACCCGGCACCCGCCAATATTACTTCCACCTATGTGGGCCCCACAGCTCCCCGCGAATCCGATATCGTGCAAGAGAGCGGGGAGACACGGAAGCGGAATCAAGGGGAGCGGCCTTGGCCGACCCTTCATCAGCTGTTCAAGCAATACAGCGAACACCAGTTTTGCTTAACAGAAGCCTGACACGTAAGATGAGGATGTCGTGAATGAAATTGAGAGGTGGGGTCCGGACTGCGACCACTTTATCTAGGGCTTGTTTGTTTGGAGGATTCGAGGGCTGGAAACCCACTGCTCACTCAGACACACGCGGGCCACGTAGGATTCACACAAAAGTGTGATTGGCTGTTTAAATAAATTACAATCAACGCGGTGAGGCTCGTAAAAATCTGAGGTGTTCAAGCTTATTGTTTTATCGCTGGCTGTGGAATCGCAAGAAAATTGGCCCCACTCGCACCTGTTCATTGGAAAAGAAGGGATAGAGAGAGTTTGTCAGATTTCAATAAATCCTGTTCCGAGCCAAACAAGTCCCTGAGGGGTGTTTGTTTGAAAAAAATTGGGGATGAAAACCTGAATATGGTGGGCCTCGGTCAAGTTTTTTTTTTTTTTTTGAGTAAAAAGTTATTTGTTTGCCCAGCTGAAAAGTTGCCTGCGTCAGTCAAAACATCAGCGATTTTCAAAAAAAAATTCCAGCCTAGAGGGCACGGAAATCACATAAATACCTAACAAAAATCAGTAGGCTCGCATATATTCTCAAGTCCCATTCGAGAAATCTGACTTTTCGATCAAGTTTAGGCCAAACACAACCCTTATTTATGTTTATTTATTATTAAAAGTTGATGGTACAGGTTTCATGTTGTCACGCGGTTTGGGCTTCCTTGATGGAGCTCACGCGCTTCTTGACTTTTTGGGATCCAACCTTTGGTCTCAATTTGTCTTTGATGTTGTCTGACTGAGTTGTCCCAATTTCTTTGATTAACTTTTTGCTTTTATTGGACTATATACATTGATTGAAAAAAATGCGTCAATTCGAAGTGGATCTGCTGGTTTGAACATGATCTCTATTATAATAATTGAAGAAAAATGTCATGTTTTAAAGTTTGTAACACTACTTAAAAAAAACTCCTTAAGGGGCCGTTTGTTCCGCGTAAAAGTTCGTAAATCGTAAATGACTTACAACTCAGTTACAACTACGGCGTTTGTTTGGACCGTAATTCGTAAAAGGCTTACACAATTCAATTATCACTCACTTGCAACCCAATTACTACTCACTTACAGCCCAGTTACAGTTAATTTTATGGTCATGCAAATTTATATTATTTTTTATGTTAATATTAAATTTTTTTAATATTTAGCATTTTTAATATTTATTTGCAATATTAAAACTTTTTAAATCACAAATAGTTAATTTTGTAGTCAACTTTTTCACTTACGACTTACACATTTACGACAACCAAATATCGTAAAACACAATACACTTTTCCACTTACAACTTTATATTACCAACCAAACACTATAAATCTTACATGCAAATAACTCATTTATAACTGTAAAAGACTTTACTGATTATGACTTACGAATTACGACCAGTTACGATCACCAAACAGGCGATTTAAAACTGATGTTACAGCGGGGCCGTTTGTTTCGCGTAAAACTCCGTAATTCGTAAATGACTTACTACCCAGTTACAACTACGGCGTTTGTTTGGACCGTAATTCGTTAAAGACTTACGTAACTCAACTAACACTCACTTGCAACCTAGTTACCACTCACTTACAGCCCAGTTACAGTTAATTTTGTGGTCATACAAATTTGTAATATTTTTTTATATTAATATTAAAAAATTTTAATATTTAACTTTTTTAATATTTATTTGCAGTATTAAAACTTTTAAAATCACCAAATAGTTAATTTTGTGGTCAACTTTTTCACTTACGACTTATACATTACGGCAACCAAACACCGTAAAGTACAATACACTTTCCCACTTTACAATTTTATATTACCAACCAAACACCGTAAAATTTACATACATGTAACTCATTTACAATTGTAAAAGACTTTACCAATTACAAGTACGAATTACGGCCAGTTACGACAACCAAACAGACCATATTGACGTTATTTCGGGCGACGCAGTAAGTCGAGACTTACGATGTTGATTTTAAACCAAATTGAAGTCTTTGTTTTTTTTAAAAATAAATAAAACACAACTATTGTCTTCTTTTCATGGATCGCTCCATTGTCCTCCTCCGCAATGCCATCATCGTCAAGCAAACATCACATCTTCAACACAATTAAACCAAAAACAAAATCAAACACCTTCCCTATTAAGCCAAGCATTAACAAACAATTAAGCCAAGTAACAAAAACTGAAATCGAGAGAGGATTTGATTTATTATTTTTGATTTTGCCAAAATCGAAGCAACAAAAACAATTAAAGCCAAGCAACAATTAAGACGAGCAAGGCCTGTTAATTTAGCCTAGCAACAAAAAACAAAAACCAAAATCAACACATTTAAGCCAAGCATCATCATCATCATCAAGCATCATCAAACTTCCGATGTCGTTGGGATCATCTGCATCCAAGGTCTCTAGTCGGCATCGGTTGGTCACAGATCATCAAGCGTCGGGACAAGGGATCATCAAGCATCACTGTTAAAGTTCGTTGGTCACAGATCATCAACAATCATCAAAACAATTAAGCCACGCACCATCTGCATCCGAGGTCGCTGGGATCTGCATCCGAGGTCGCTGGTCTGCATTGGTTGGAGGTCGTTGGTCTGCATCCAAGGTCGAGGTCGGAGGCTGCTGGTTGAGGGATCTGGATGAAGGATCGATAGAGAAGAGGGATCTGGACGAGGGATCAAAATCGTAATCGAAAGAGTAGAGAGAGATAGAGAAGAAGTCGATCCGCGTGAGAAAGGGAGACTCCATCTGGGCCGTTGGATAGAAAAGAGGGATCTAGATGGGTCTGATTTTACAAAAAAATGCCACCGCCTCTATTTTTTTTTTGGAGTTTTTTCACCGGTTCTTTGGAGAACCGACATCATAAGTTTATTATAAAAATGACACCGCTTCTATTTTTGAGTTTCTACATCGGTGTAAGTTTTTTAATATATTATAAAAATGCCACTGTCTCTATTTTTTTGAGTTTGTACGTCGGTTCTTTGGTGAACCATGTCGTAAGTTTTTCAATGTATTATAAAATTGTCGCCGCTTTAATTTCACATCGTTGTATTACTGAAAGTGACGTCAAATATGTGACATGAAAATCCAATTCTGTTCTAGTGATCGTGACCATAAAATAAGAAGCAAGTGTATGGTAGAAAGGGAGTATTTATGATTAATGATATATTTCACCTAAAATTAGTGGTGATTACTCATCCCAAAAGAGAGAAGGAAAATATAAAAGAGTCAAAATGAAGAAAGTCATTTTACATTTCAAGCTTTGTTACAAGCGCCCTGGCAATGAGCTTTCTGAGGAATCCTCCAGCCAAACAGATATAGATGCAGCCGGAGATGTACCCAACACGACAAAAAAAGAGAAATAATAGAGAAAAGCAATCAACGCAGTATTAACGAGGTTCGAAAATTTGTCTACGTCCTTAGGGCAAGTGAGAGAGAGATTTTATTGATTCAACAATCAATACAAACTAATACAGAGGGATACTTGAGGGATCTTCCTTGGATACAATACATGACGGCTCTAGCCCTTATTTATAATCACAGAGTCCTAGGGTTTTAGAAAACCCTGATTGAATTCGACCTAAAACAGAAAAGGAAGCCGACTGGTCGACCGACACTTGGCACCAACAGAGAGCAGCTATCATACAGTCGGTCGACCGGGCGGTCGATCGCTCTTTAGCCACGGTCGACCGTGCGGTCGGCCGTTCCTTTGCTGTGCACGTCGGTCGACCGGGCGATCGACCGCTCTTTAGCCACGGTCGACCGTGCGGTCGACCGTTCCTTTGCTGTGCACGTCGGTCGACCGGGCGGTCGACCGAACTTGTCCACCAGTCGACCGTGCGGTCGACCGGGACCTGTCCTGGTCTGGTGCTTGCGCCTCTTCTTGCTCCCTTTGTCTTCCGATCTTTGTCTATCTTCCTCTATCTCTTCTCTCCCTACAATTCTCCACCTTGGTGAAGATTTTTCAAACCTGAGCCAAATGCCAATGAACTCTAATATATCATCTGGCGAAATCGACACACGATCTCGGCGAAATTGACACACGATCTCGGCATGAGCGCTCCGTACGAAATCGATACATGATCTCAGCGAAATTGACACACGATCTCGACTTGGCCAACAAATAAAACCTGTTCCTTCAAACGAATCACCAACACACGTACAATTGATTTTCACTGATCTCACTAGATCCAAACCGAGTTTGTTGTTACCACCTACAACTCTCACCAAACTCTAATATTAATTGTAAGCTTTCAACTTCAGCTCAGCTAGCCAACCGGAATGCACCATATATGTGTTCCCATCACTTCATCTGAAGAGAGAAAATACCATACGAGCCTACTAACGAACGTGTCTCCCACTCAGAAACTTTTTGGAACTCTATTCCAAATGACCTAAAGAAGAACCCATCATGAGCCAACACTGACTCTCTAACTGACTGGCTCTCTCCAGTCTACATGTCTTCGAGATGGTCCAATCAAATCTGAGTAGAGCATACCAAACACCATCATCGACTTCAACAATATTGGATGCACACCCCCTTTATGCAAGCTTAATCATCTTCTCACCAGAAGATCAATTGTTCATCAAGATCATAATGCTTCACCTTTACATGAAGTCCAACTCTTCACCTCTACGTGAATTTCAACTCTTCACCTCTACGTGAAGTCCAACTCTTCGCCTCTACGTGAATTCATAATCAACTTCTTGAGAACTCAAACAGCTTCATACGGGTTGCATCACCAAATGTGGTTGCGCCTTTACGGCTGCTTATGTACCTTACTCAAGGGATCAAGCCAACCATAGTTCATTGAAATAAGCTCCACCAAGCTTAAGCACCTCCGACTGAATCTTCAGCAGTGAACCGTCCTTGCTGAGTCATATGAACCTCCTCACTACCGTCATGGAGAACAAGGGCCTTCAACTTGAGCTTGTCGCAGTCACAAGTTTGAGATTCATGCTTCTTCACCTACTTTCTTGGTTTTATCTTGGTTCTAATGGCTGCAAACAATTCGACATTCTCATCAATGTCGCCAACTTGTTTAGCATCAAAACTGGCTACATGATCTTCACCCGGTGTCACCTCCGGTGAAGTCCTCACTGATACTGAACCAAATGGAGATGGTGAAGTAGCATCAACCTCCACCCGCTGCGATACTTTCTTGGTCTTTGTCCTCTTCACCTGCTGAAAGACGATAGACTTCATCACTGATGTTTTCGTTTTTAAGAGTAGGTTCTGATTTTCTCTATGTTTTAGGTTAGTGTAGGTAGGTACTCTTCATTTCATTTATCTTATATTTTCTCTTCTTTTTAGATCTTGTAGTAGGGCTGAGAGATTCAGAGAGAGAGATAGAGAGGGATTGATGTAATAGATGGTGACAGTCTATGTAAAGGTGCCACCTTTCTTCTCCAATGTGATCTTCTTCATCTTCTACATGATGCTTTGCTAACTTTTCTTCTATGGCAATCTAACTACTAACCACTAACTATCTAACCACTTACTTGATAATCCACATGAATCGGGTAGCCTCTATAAGGCCTTGTTCTTGCAAGAGCCATTGATGGCTCAAGATGATGGGTTCTAACATCTAACTTGCTAACTTGCTAACCAAGCTAACTCTCTCTTATTTCATGCTTTCTTTTAATAGTCTGATGATTTAATGTTTGTATTAGCTTAATCTTGATGCAAGTTTGAATGTAAAGAATCATCTCATTTGTCATGCTCTGTATCGTCTCTTGAAGCCAAGGATTAGTAATGGCCGAGGATCAAATGTGAGGCAACTATCACTAAGAGGTTAGCATGGTTAGTGGATCAATTAGTAGTTAGTAGCCATGAATTTTATTTTATCTTATTTAAAAAGCAATTCTTTTATCTTTTCATCGGTGTTTTTACCATCCTTTTTGTTCACCCTTGTTTCATCTTCTTTACTATAATCTTCTTCTTCTTTTCTATTTTGCTTTCCAAACCACTTCTCTTTGATTTTTCACATCGACGTTTTCATCGCTCTCCTCACCTACCACATGCTTGTTTTCCTTTTCTTTTCTTTACTTTTCTTTTGCTAATTCTTTTAACAAAGAAGAACTGTTAACATAAAACGTGAATAAAAACTGTTAATGCTTTTATCGCCTCCCGTCCCTGTGGATTCGACCCGTTGAGCCAATGCTATAACGGAAGTATCGAGGGTACATTAGCACATATCCGAGCTTTCACATTGATTTCATAAATACACACTTTTTGAGTGCTAGTTTTCCCACGATCAATTTTTGGCGCCGTTGCCGGGGAACGGGAATGGTTTTGATTTCACGTTTTTGTTAACATTGTCTTCTCTGTTTTGGTGTGCAGGACATTATTTATAGGATTTTAATATTACAAAATAAACACTAGCTTTGCATCTCCCTGCTCTAGAATGCAGGGACCCAGCTTCTAAAGAACCGCCGCGCAACCGCGACTTTTGCCGCGACAACGCAGCCATTTTGTGATAATTGTATATCTTATTGTGCTGAGATGTGTTCATTGTAATAGCTAGTTGATCTGTATTATTACTTTCCTGCTTTGATTTCCTAAACACCGCAATAAATTAAAGAACTAAAATATGATATTTGGACGCTCTTAAAACGGTTTAGACATTTGCATTTAGGCACGTGTCAATTTAATTCCAATATACTGTATTTTGTTCTATTGTTGTGATCTGGATTGAGGTGTACATATGACATTGCATATAGCATAGGACAAACACGTGGTGATTTATCGCTTTGTATTATACTCTTGTCTATATTGCACATTTGCACAAATTGAACTTAAGGGCATAACCCAAAACAAGATAAGGTGGGATTTCATCACCCTTCCTTAGCCCAAAAATCACCTCCCCACTCACACAACCCAAGCCCTAATAAAATTTGATAGACGTTGGCCCCTAGGGACATCTCGGACTCATTAAGAGATTGACCGAGGGTGGAACTTGTTTTGAATCTTACTCTTGTGAAATCGGTGCTAAGGCTGGGGATTAAGAGGTTATGCCTCGAAGATACCGTGGTTTGGCGTAATTAAGGCCCGTTGCTTACGCACGGATACCTCCCACCGTTTTTTGCCCCTACCTGGCCGATTACCTTGTGGTCGGATTCAAGCAATAACCTTCCCCGGGTAATCGACCAATTAGGAGTCTAGGTCTAGGTCAACCCTACTATAGGCTTGGTTTTGATTTTGTCTTTTCTTTTTGTTTGTTGTTTGATTTTTCCTTTTTATTTGTAATTGTTTGTGAAATGGAATTCAACAATAACAATTCTTTCAATTCAAATATGAATCCATATTTCACACCGACCCCGTTCCATTCGGATAATTCCAACCCGGCTTTTTACAATATGCACCAACCAAATACACCGGGTTGGCCTTATCCGAATCAATAAACCCATACCCACATTCTTATGACTATAATTTTCAAAATAATTTCATCTTGTCACAGAGTCAATGGGGATTCACCTCCCCCGAGTTAAATTTTCAACCTCCTTGTCCCCCGTGTCCATCTTGTCCACCATTTACACAATATTCATTCCCTGATTTCGCTTCCTATACTCCTTTTTCTGGACCTCCAATTGAAGAAAAATCCGAGCTAGAAAAGAGTATAGAAGCCAATCTATAAGAGACCGAGCGATAACATCATAAAATGTGGGCCTCTCTAATTTCACAATATTTTCAAGAGTCTTACTCAGTTCCACCTCCTCATAATGAACAATCATCTGCCTGGGGAACGAGTAAGGAATTCTTGCGTGAGTCTGAACAACAATCAAATCTGATGGACTCACGATTTCATCATAATTTCCAAAACAAATCATCATCTTTTCAGGCCCAGTCGCAACAAAACGATGAACCAATTAATTATGAAAAGATGCTTGAAATCATGACTCAAGCTCAAATTGCTCATAATCATGACATAGATATGTTGGTCAAAAGTCTTCATTCTCATCCTTTGACCATTCCTAATGTCACTAACCACTTTGTCAGAGCCAAAGAGTCATGTTGTTTTGAAAATCAAGATTCAATTTCAGCACATCCATCTGAACTTGTCCAAACTTCAAATGTTAAAGATCCCATTGACATTTTGACAAGTTATCCTTTTTCTGAAATTGAACTTGAGCATGAATTGATTATGAACATCAAATTAGTGATTCAATTCTACTTCCTGATTCAATTATGACTCCGGTGTCTTCACCTAATTTCAATCCTTTTCCGAGTCAGTATTGGATCCAGTGCCAGTCCATTGTGAAATTGAATCACCAATCATTTATGATGATCATATTGAACTTGACCAATTTCATACTTTTGAAAGTCCCATTGATAAATTGGCAAGTTCTCATTTTTGTGGAATTGAACTCAATGAGGAATGTGACTTTGATCCTCAAATTTGTGATTCAGTTCAAATTCCTGAATCAATATTGACTCCTGTTTTATTACCCAATTTGAGCAACATTTTAGAGTCAGTTTTGATTCACATTCCTGTCATTCTTGAGCTTGAATCACCAATTGTAGATAGTCACATTCCATCATGGGAAAATGAATATGGACTTGAGCTTCATCTTCTTGATTTGGACCCACTTCCTGAACTAATCTCGACTTCCGAACCTTTACTTGACTTAAGTCTGTTTTCTGAGTCGGTATTAGTTCCTGTATTTCTTGAGTCCAAATCAATCATTCCATTCTGGGACAAGTGGCTTGATAAATTTGACTCTGAAATTATTTTGAAAATTTGGAAATTAAATGGGGTAAAATTTTTAATAAAAATTACACAGATATACATCATTCTAGTGGGTTGTATACTTGAGGTCTCTGGTGGGTTCCTCAGGATTCCACGCACATTAGATTGGGCCGCATTTTGTGGACCAATCAGACCACCACCGGAACCACCACCTTGAGGTGATTTTTTCTTCCCTCTCTATTTGTTTCATGCATACATACATCACGATGCATTGAGAACAATGCATGAGATAAGTGTGGGGGAGGGTTTACTAACATAGAGTTTTTAGATTTTCTTTCTTTTACACTTTTTTTAGGATACTTTTAGAAATTTTTCCTTTTGTATAGGAATTTTCTCTTTCTTTAAAAACTTTTTGAAACAAGAAACAAAGTTTTGGTCTATTTTTAAGAAAATTACGATGATCTTAGAAATTAAGAAAGCCTTAATTATAACATCTTCAACCTAGTTGAAATAATGGATCTTATTTAAAATTATAGGCTAAGCAAGATAAATTGGGGAGATAATTTTATCTTGAATTTTCTGCCTTAGATAGTATGCACTTCACACTTACACAGTTTTTGGGATGGAAACAATGACATAAAATGTCATAAAGTAAAAATAAATAAAAAGAAAAAATATATATGAAGAAAACATCACTTATTAAGCTGGATAATTATGCCTCAAGAAGCATGATTATTCACGCCTAACGGTGGTCAGAAAAAATAAATAATCCCCCTTAGTTTTGTGGCCTTGTTTACTTGAGTCCTTAAACCCAAGGGATGTTTTCTCATCTGATGCCCTAAAACCGTCTGGTCTGGGAGTCAACGGTTATAGGCTCGCTACATGGGTGAACTAGAAAGCCTAAGAAAACTAAGAGAAGAAAAAAGAAGAAAAAGAAAGAATATATATATATATATATATATATATATATATATATATATATATATATATATATATATATATATATATATATATATATATATATAAATGGCTTGATGGTTGGAGTTGAAATCCCAGAAATCTTCACCATCACAAAGTGCGTATTATCTAGGTTCTATGAAAGATAAAATATTCAATCTAATTTTGAATTCTTACCTTAATTGAAGACAAGATCTTGCATAGAGACTAAGTTTAAGGAAGAATGATTTTTGGTGGACTTATGACCTTAGATCGCTTATATTTTTGCAAAAATATTTCATAAACTTGTCTCTTTTTCAAAATGTGTTTTTAAAATACTAATATTTGTCTTCTTTCTTTATGGATTTTGTGGGTGCAATCTGCTGAAACCCTCAAAAGACAAAACTCCTCTTCTAGGGTAACCTAGAGGTTTAACGACTTGTTGCACACGCTCAGTGCAATCGCGTCACCTGCGAAAGTGGTGTAATAACATTGGTAGTACAGTTTTCTTTTCTTGTTTTACTCCGGACGAGCAAAAGATAAGTGTGGGGGTGTGATTAGTCTACAAATATGCATTATTGTATCGCATTTTCCTACCGATTTATGAATAAATTATCGGTCTAAACCGTGTTTTGGTGTCTATTGCAGGTAAACCCAAAGTTCAAGGGCAAAGGAGTAATAAGAGTTTAATTAAACCCCTTTTAGGGTAATTAAATCCGCATTACTTGGAGGCCAAGCAAGGAATCATCTAGAAGATACGTCGAACCTAAACTCTTGCGCACGTCAGACGAATATTTGGACGAAACTACCAGAAAAGGGATATACCAGGAAGCTGCTAGAACCAACGGGGACCCACTGGCAAAAACCAGGGACCTAAGTCCCTGGTATTGCCGCGAAAACGCGGCAATGGAGTGGAGCCACGCGTCGATTTTCAACACGTGGCCCCGTCTCATCTTCCAGAAGGCTTCTATGCCTATAAATAGCCCTGTATAGGTCCAGAACGAGGCAGTTTTAATTTTTAGGAGCAGGTTCTGATTTTCTCTATGTTCTAGGTTAGTGTAGGTAGGTGCTCTTCATTTCATTTATCTTGTATTTTCTCTTCTTTTTAGATCTTGTAGTAGGGCTGAGAGATTCAGAGAGAGAGATAGAGAGGGATTGATGTAATAGATGGTAACAGTCTATATAAAGGTGCCTCCTTTCTTCTCTAATGTAATCTTTTTCATCTTCTACATGATGCTTTGCTAACTTTTCTTCTCATGGCAATTTAACTACTAACCACTAACCATCTAACCACTTACTTGATAATCTACATGAATCGGGTAGCCTCTATAAGGCCTTCTTCTTGCAAGAGCCATTGATGGCTCATGATGATGGGTTCTAACATTTAACTTGCTAACTTGGTAACCAAGCTAACTCTCTCTTATTTCGTGCTTTCTTTAATAGTCTGATGATTTAATGTTTGTATTAGCTTGATCTTGATGCAAGTTTGAATGTAAAGAACCATCTCATTTGCCATGCTCTGTATCGTCTCTTGAAGCCAAGGATTAGTAATAGCTAAGGATCAAATGTGAGGCAACTATCACTAAGAGGTTAGCATGGTTAGTGGATCAATTAGTAGTTAGTAGCTATGAGTTTTTATTTTATCTTATTTTAAAAAGCAATTTTTTATCTTTTCATCGGTGTTTTTACCATCCTTTTTGTTCACCCTTGTTTCATCTTCTTTACTACAAGCTTCTTCTTCTTTCTATTTTGCTTTCCAAACCACTTCTCTTTGGTTTTTCACATCAACGTTTTCATCGCTCTCCTCACCTACCACATGCTCCTTTTCTTTTTCTTTCTTTGCTTTTCTTTTGCTAATTCTTTTAACAAAGAAGAACTGTTAACATAAAACGTGAATAAAAACTATTAATGCTTCTATCGCCTCCCGTCCCTGTGGATTCAACCCGTTGAGCCAATGCTATAACGAAAGTATCGATGGTACATTAGCACATATCCGAGCTTTCACACTGATTTCATAAATACACACTTTTTGAGTGCTAGTTTCCCCACGATCATGGTGGTTGATGGTGGTGTTGGGGAGTTAGAGGAGGAGGAGGAGATGACAGTGTGGTGGTAGAAGTGGAGGAATTAGTGGGATTGGTGGAGAATTTGGAGAAGAGGAAGAATGAGTGATGGGTTTTGTTGAAATTAGAGGAGATGTGTTGGAGTTTAGAGAGGAGGGAAGTGGGGAGGTGGGGGTGTGGCGCCGGCGGCTAGGGGCGGTGGTGGTGAGGGTGGCCAGCGGCTATTCAAAGAGTCTGGTGATGGTGGGAGAAATGGTGAAATGGAGAAGGTGGGAAGGAGAAGGGAAAGAAAGAAAGAGATTAAAAAGAGAAGAAGGAGAGGGAGAGAATGGGAGGAGATGGGGGGATGGGGCTGCAGGTGATGGTGCTACTGTTTTTTGTGCAATGGTTGCAGGGGATGGGCGTTGGGTGCAGGGCATGGGAGAAGTAAGGGAGAAGAAAAAGAAAAGAAGAAAAAGAAAGAAAAGGAAAGGAAAAGGAAAAAATAAAGAAAAAGAAAGGAAATAATAAATAAATATATTATTAAATAATTAAATTGATAGGATATCCTGAAAGTGTAAAGTAGAGGAGCGGAGAAGGAAAAAGCAAGAAAAGAAAAGAAAGGAAAATAATATTATTATTTAAATAGGGTAAAATTTGACTGTTTCAGAAACGCTCCGAAAAATTCTCAAAAATAGAAAATATTATTTTAAGATGTCTATTGAAATCAGATTCGAGAAATTCAATCTGATTTTCAAATTAAAAATTCTGAAATCTTCCAGCGATACTGGTGGACACCAGAATCGATCAAATTTTGATAAATTCTGAAAAATCTCAAAAAATGTATTTAGATAGAAAATGATATTCTAAAAAGTAATATGAAAGCTATTTCTAAAAATTCAATTCGGTTTGAAAACTAAAAATCTGGGAATCGGTTAGCGATGCCGATTGACACCGGTTTTGAAGATTTTGCACAATAATTCTGAAAACTTTCAGAAAATCATGAAAAATCTAAAATATTGAAAAATAATGTTTAAAATTAAAATTGGTCAAATCAGGCAGTACGCTGTATCGGGTTCCCGGTCCAGGTTAGGGCTGACTCTAAGACCGAGAATCCAGATCCGATACCAAATAATATAAGCAAACACAACCCAAAAACAAATACTGGAAGAAAATTGAAAACAATCTGGTCGAAAAAGTCGGGACACGTATCTTGGTACGTATCCTAGGAACGTGGTGCTACATTAGTTTTGGGCGTAGTCCACTATGTCTCTCGAATGACGATTAATTCACTAAGAAACGTTTCCGGCGTAGTCCACCTAACCCGAATTCACAGTATGAAGTTTTTCAACCTTATTCATGTTTTATGTTTTCTGATTTGTGATTTGTGATTTGTTTACGTCATGTTGTTTTATTCTGTCTTCTCTGAAACTCAAACTTTTGGGGGTACTGTTAGATTTTTTGAATTAAAATCAATAAAAAAAACTTTCATTTCAGGCATTTTGACCAAGTCAAATATAGACCAAGTTTCAGGATCCAAGTCAGTTGGGCAAATCTCTTAACTGCTCGGATTTTCTGATGGAGTTATTACAACAACTGAGGTTCTAAGGTTATAAATAGAACCTAGCCCAGTTCTCAACACACAGTTCTCATTTTCTCTTCTTTCTCTCTGAAATTCTTATGAGGCCTACACTTCGTGAGAAGGGCTTCAGGCTAAATTAAAGCCTAAATTAAATTTTCTTCTCTTTTCTTTATTTCATTCTGAATCTGAGCAGAGGTCTGGTACTTGAGTCCGAGCTTAGGTGCTGGTGATTCTGGGGGAGTCTTTACCGCTAGTTGATGGGGCCAATTTGACGTCTGAATGAGAGGACTGACTATCATCCTTTAGGGCAGTACGTCATATGACTACATCTCCCAGGCCTGTAATCTTAATCTTTATTTTAATTTTATTACATGTTTAGTAATTGATACATGTTTAATTTGATTTGTGCTAAGTTTTAATTATTGCATGTTTTAATTTAAAAGAAAACAGGGAAAAAATTTCCAACAGTTTCTTTATAGATGGTTTACGTATAGTAATTAATTATATCTTAATTAATTAATGTTTAGCTGACACATTAACATAAAATGTGTGCCGATTGAGAATAGCTCAAGCAATAAGACACTTTATTTTATTGTGGAAGGTTGTGTTCTCGAATCTTCAATCCACAATGGAAGAAAAAAAATTTGAACTAAATACTCGGCGCATTGAAGAGACATGTTACATAGAGAGTCGACTTCACGGCATACAAAGACCACTGAGTTTGATTAGCATTTATTAGAGGCTCATTCACTTAAAGGTGGATGGGCCTAGGGTAGGCCCCAGAATCAACCTCAAAATATTCAACTGATCTTAGCTCTCCAGGCTACGCATGAAGACTACTAATAATTCGCAAAAACTAGCTCATCATAATTCATGTGTGCACTGTAGGTAGGGATAATAATGGGCCAGGAACAATTCGGATGGGGCTGAAGGCTATTTGGAAGTTACAAAAGAAAAACAAGAAGAAAAAAACTATTTTTCCTTCTTATTTCTCTCGAACTCTTCTATCATGAACTTAACTACAAACATTTTCTAAGATTAAGACTTCTTCCTTTAACTTTTAGAATTTTGAAAATTATAGCATAATACTAAACTGTAGAATCATAATAATATTAATTCAAGAATGAGTATAATTGATATTAGATTTGAACTCATAGGTAGTATTTAAAACAACTCTTCTTATGTGTCGGGGGTTGGGTTTGAATCAAGCATATATAATGTATGATCAGTCTTTGGTTCATGGTTTCAGCCTTAACTTTTAATTGGGTTGGGTTTGAGCTCAAGGTATGCGGCGCAATACACTTTGATATGAATGCGCACTTATGAATTTTTAAACCTCAATCTTCGAGAAATTTGTACAAGAAACAAATATTTATATCATCATTCTTGTCTTAAAATTACCCAATGCAAGATCATCTGGATTCCTGGAATTACTAGTGATAAATGAAAAGATTTTTCTATATCCCCCATAACATCTTCCACATCTTGATATTACCTTCTAGAATATTCATATTTGTAAATGTTAAATTATAAATATCTCAACCCGCACTTAAACTTCAGAGTTTTGATGCAGTGGTAGGGATTTTAATACAGTATCAGAGCAATCCAAGTTCAATTCCCACCGGACGTGCATTTAAAGCGGATTTAACAGTAAAAATACCACTGTGCTAAAAAACCCAAATTTGAATTCATAAAAAGAGCGCTCGATCTTGGGGCTGTTAAAAGATAAATACCTCAACACTCATCATAACTTCAGAGTTTTAGTGTAGTGATAGAGACTTTAATAGTAAATTTGCCCCTTAAATCACAGGAGGTGTTTCAAAGAAAACCCGAAATTAGTTTACAAGGAATTTTCTTTTTCTATTTATTGTATTATTATGGTTTTACCTATTAATAACTAATTCAAGTTTTGCCCTTTTCTCTTCTCCTATAGCTGTTCAAACCCAAACAGCCACACTCATCAGTAACCCACACACTCATTAGCTCACCTCTGTTACTTAATCCATTTTTCACTGAAACAAACCCAGATAATCAACCCATTGCCATCCCATTGCTCCTCTCATTGGATCACTGCCGTTTGTTTCGCGTAAAACTCCGTAATTCGTAAATGACTTACTACCCAGTTACAACTACGGCGTTTGTTTGGACCGTAATTCGTAAAAGACTTACGTAACTCAACTAACACTCACTTGCAACCCAGTTACCACTCACTTACAGCCCAGTTACAGTTAATTTTGTGGTCATACAAATTTGTATTATTTTTTATATTAATATTAAATTTTTTAATATTTAACTTTTTTAATATTTATTTGCAGTATTAAAACTTTTGAAATCACCAAATAGTTAATTTTGTGGTCAACTTTTTCACTTACGACTTATACATTATGACAACCAAACACCGTAAAGTACAATACACTTTCCCATTTTACAATTTTATATTACCAACCAAACACCGTAAAATTTACATACATGTAACTCATTTACAATTGTAAAAGACTTTACCAATTACAACTACGAATTACGGCCAGTTACGACAACCAAACAGACCACTCTCTCTCTCTCTCTCTCTCTCTCTCTCTCTCTGAATTGAAAGGGGGTAAGAGGTGATTGATCAAGAGAAAAGTATAATGTTAGCTCTTGACTGTCAAGTTCTAGAGATGGAGATAAATGCGAGGGAGTTCATAAAACAAGTTGTATAATTTTAAGGGTGAAAAACAAAAGATTACACTTACGTGGGGAATATCAAAATATACGGCAGATAAAAAAAGATTAATGAAATTTTTATGCTAAAAAATATAAAGATAAAGTTATGGTCCCTTCGACTATATACCTGAAAGGATCGCACAAACAAATGTGGATAATTAGTTTTGAATCCAATTTCGTATCTGAAATTTGTTTAAAGGGATTTTAGCATATATATCCTTAACTTTTAGAATAATTACATATTTATCAGTAGCGGAGAAAGAAAGTTTTGACAGGTGGTGTAAAAAATAAACTATGGACAATGCAGTGAAAAATTCATAATGACATAACGTACGAAAAATATATATTTTATTATTTAAAATTCAAACAACTTTCACTAACTTGGAAATTTAATATAATGTACTACAATGTGTTGATAATGATTACAGGAATTCTTGTTTCTCCCTCTCCCCTTTTTTTTTTTAATTTTTGGTGTTTTATTCCTTTATTTTCATTCCTTGTTTAAGATTGTAGAAAAGATTTGAGAGATTGCTTCAAAAATTAGAATAATGCAAAATGAACCCTAAATGTTAGTGCATTAACGCAATTTTTTCATATACAACAAATTTGAGGTGGGTCTCCATATGATTTACTAGAAATAACTGGAGAGCAAACTCAGGACTTAACCAGTGGTCATTGTGGTCAAAATTAAATATATTATAAATATATCCATGTCAAGACTCGAACGGTAGACCTGTGGGTGAGCAGAGCTCTTACGAACTCAAAACCGACTGGGATGCCAACCGGGGGGGAGGGGGGACTATAGTTTTTGTGTTGAATTGGTGCTCAAGGGAGCAGAGGAATGGGAGATTGCTTTTGAGATGCGGTGTTCGTTCACAGTTTTTTCTATGGTTATCAATTCCTACATCATGGACCTTCTCTCATCCTAAACTTATGGTGAGTGACCCAAGACTGTTTACATTCTCAATGAGAGATCATAGCTCCCAGTTTGAAGATCCTATACAACTGCACTTTACCCTCAAATAAGTTTAAAATTTGAGAGTAAATAGGAAAATATAAATAAGACATGGAAAAATATGTAATAATCTTAAAACTCAAGGATATATATGCTAAAACCCTTGTACAAAATATATAGTTTAACATTCTGGCATAAAAGAATATTAAAACTAAAGGTACAATTCATCTTTTTTTAAGTTTATACTTCATATTCTCTAATATTCGACAAATATTTGAATCCAATTCGAGTCTGAACTCGTATCTAACTGATATGCTTAGCGAGTTAGAATATCTTTATCTAGATCATATTTGCAAAAAGAAAACAAGTACATATATTATAGTATCTATCTATGTTCTGTATCTTGTCCACTTGCACCCGTATTTGGAAGACTATAAAGAACTATGGACAATCAGAAATTCAATTTGGGTCGTCCTCAGAAAAATTAGTTTTTGTATATCTAATTTTAATAAATCATAACATAGATGCTATACAATTTTAGATAGAGAGGAATATATAGAAAATAATTAGTAGAACTGAAAAGAGATCATAGATATTAGGAAAGAACTTTGAGATGGGATTCAAAAAGACTAGATAGAGATGAAGAAGAAGACCGAGAGAGAGGAAGTTTAGACCAAAAGAAAAAGAAAACTATTCTGCATTGCTGAGCATTTAATTTTTCATCTATACAGTATTAAATTTCTGATTACTACTAGTCCTTGGCGTAAGGTAACCCTAAAATCTAGTAAGCTAGGATAACATTGTAATCTCAACATATCAAGTCTTCTCTAATCTATCCTAACCTCTTAGCTAAAATAAAAACTTAAAGATACAAAAACTATTTTATTTAAAGACAACCCAAATTGAATTTCTGATAGATAGATAGTACTTTATAGTCTTCCAAGTAGGGGTGCAAACAAGTAGGATACAGAGTGGATATAGATACTGTTGCAGGCTATGTGGAAGCACCACCACTTATTGTTGAGATCAGATTGAGAACATTCCGAGAGACTAATCACAGATATAGTACAAATAATAAATATAAGATGAGAACAATGATTTAACGAGGTACGACAATTTACCTACGTTCTCGGGGCAGAAAGGAGAATATTTTATTCAATACCAAAGGGTTTTCCACTTGATGTAATTGGTCACAAAGAATCTCATATTTATGGCCAGAGAAAGTAAATCAAATACTCAAAAATTCGATTCAAAAACAAAATCAGAATTCGACTTGAAACAAAATCTGAATTCGGGTCAAATTGACCAATTTTGCTATCTCGAAAGCTCTTGATCAGCTTTAAAAAAAGAGCTTTCCCGAGAGCAACTCTGTCTCAGAGCTTTCAAAAGCTCTGGGTCAGCTTTCACAAGCTGACTATCCGAGAGTTGGCCTGACTCAATGTTTTTGAAAGGTTTAGCCTCGAAAGCTTGGTATCAGACTTTGAAAGCTTCAATCTTCAATCTATGATCTCTAATTGTCATATGCTCCTCCTCTCTCTGAATTAACTCCAACTGAGTTTAAAAAAACTCTATTTTTTCTTCTCTCCACAATTCTCCACCTCGTTGAAATTTTTAAAATCTGAGCCGAGCACATCAAATCACCAATTACAACTAAGCAACAAGCTGCATTATGAAGGTTGCTTACGTAGTCCCTACCCAAGGATCAAGCTACACGTAGTTCATCCAAATGATCTCAAAATGTCTCAATGCATAAACTTATGAAATCGCTTGTACCACTGTCTCGGTGATTGCTTCAATTCATAGAGTGATTTTATAACTTTGCAAACTAACTTTTCATGTCCTGCAATGTTGGACCTTACTGACTGAATCATATAGATCTCCTTATCAAGATCGCTATGGAGAAAAGCGGTCTTCACATCAACTTGATTTAGATCCAAACCATACTATGCTATCAATGCCAACAAAATCCGAATTGAAGAGTGATTTACAACAAGTGAGAATACCTTGTTATAATCAATGCATTCCTTCTTAGCGTAGACCTTACCTACCAATCTGGCCTTGTAGCGAGCAATTTCACCATTTTGAGATCTATGTTTCTTTGCAATTATCCACTTGCAACCAATGACCTTCTTCCCTTTAGGTAACTCTGAGAGTTTTCAAGTGTCACTCTAATGATCTAGATCCAAACCATACTATGCTATCTTATGCCAACAAAATCCGAATTGAAGAGTGGTTTATAATATTTGAGAATACCTCATTGTATTCAATGCCTTGCGTAGACCTTAGCTACCAATCCGGCCTTGTAGTGAGCAATTTCACCATTTTGAGATCTATGTTTCTTTGCAATTATCCACTTACAAGTTACAACCAATGACGTTCTTTCCTTTGGGCAACTCTAACAACTTTCAAGTGTCATTCTGCTGAAGAGATTTCATCTCTTGTAGCATAACATTCTTTCACATCTCTGACTCCGAGCTGATCTCGGCCTCCCTATATGTGGATTAAATACTCTTCTCTATGACCAGAAGAACATAGACCACAATCATATCTGAAGAGAGCTATGCGGGCTTACATGGATTTTTTTCTAGTTATCCTAGTTGCAATAGAATCTTGGAACCCATCCATCTCAGTCCTTAATTCTCAACATCTTTAGTATTCTCATCGTCTGCATGTTCTCCATCATGTGTTATCTCAGGTGAGAAATCAAATGATACTAAACTATCTATAGTATGTGTTGGCCCAAAGGCCCATCACTCTAGTTTTGATGATGATTAACTCATGTAGTTATAGTACTAATGATCTTGTGTTTAATTAGTCTCAGATATGTGATCAAGATCTTAGTAGGTGTTTAGCTTCAACAAAAGATTTAAAGTTAAGTTTTGAAGCTAGCACGTGTTGATTCAAGAGGTTGTGCATCAAGATCACATCAAGTACTCAAGAGGAGTCTAACTCATTGGATTATGGTTTGGACCAAGTCAAGAAGGAGAAGAAGATTTTCAAGTGAAGACCTTCAAGAGAAGACTTGTGTCTAGGTTTGTTTTTAGTAAGATTTTATTTTTAGATAAAATATAAAGGATAGATTAGTTGGTGAATAGCTCAAGTATCATATATACTCACACACAAGATTTAGATGTGTTTTCATAAAAGATATTTCGTTTTGAAAAATACCATTTTGATTTTTGAACTTCAAAGTATACATGTTTTTATTCAAACTTTATTTAGAGCTTAATGTCAAAAACATAGATATTTCATCACATACGTGTAGTGGATCATATCCATACACACTAAGCTTTAAAAGTGTTTAGAATATCTTGTTTTTATATTTGGAGAAGTTTTGAAAAAATCGGTTTTCAATTTGGAAAAATCAATTTGGAAAATACAGATTTTTTGTTTAAGGCAAAACTTCCATAACACAAAAATACTTCAAAATGTTTCTAACATGTTTTGATTTTTACTCAAACATGTTTGTGTATCAAAGTATAATACTGAACTTATTTATATAGATTTTTTGTTGATTTATGGGATTTTATCAAAGGTAAAAAGACAACTTTTAAATCCCTGAAAATACTGTTTTTGGCCTTCTACCGGTCAACTGGGCGGTCGACCGAGCCAGAGGTTGGTCGACCGGGCGGTCGACTGACGTGCACGGCCAGGGCCGATCGACCGTCAGAGAGCCTTCGCTCTCTGGAAATGACCCGGTCGACCGGGCGGTTGACCGCTAGGCCATTGCCTTGAAGGCAGTCGACCGACCTTCCCAACGGTCGAAAAATTGACCGTTGGCGGTCGACTGATAGCAGTGCAGACTGCTGACTAGGCCTCCAACGGCCACATTTTGAAGCCTATTTATAATGGTTTCTCATGGACTGTTTTACACAAGATTTCAAGTGGGTTTTTGAGTTAGTTTTTCCTACATTTCTAAGTGTTTATCTCCACTTGTTTTAGAGCCAAAACTTCCATATCAAAAGGAGAGTTTATCAAGAGTGTTTTCAAAGAGTTTTTTTTGAGTTTTTCACCACAATCATTCCTTGGTTTCCTCACACATACTTGAGCTTTCCATTGATAAATCCATCCTATAGGAGAGTTGTTGTGAGATTGTTTTTAGGTGATCAAAGTGTTTAGATTACCAAGTGTTCACTTTTGTATTTGAGGAGGCGGACTTGTGGGTTCGCATTGTTTCGGGTTCTAGTAAGAACTCGGTGTAGAGGTGCGGCCTCGGCAAGCTTGCGTGCTTGCGTATGTTTGTTCTTGCAGGAACAAGAGAGGGACTAGAGAGTCTAAAGGAGTTCTAGTGTGAACTCGCTTGTAGGTGTTGCAGCACCGAGTGATCTGGTGGGATCATTTTTAGTGGAAATATTTATAGTGTTGAAGGCGGGGACGTAGAGCAAGGGTGCTCGAACCTCGAAATAAATCTCCCGTGTTTGCGATTGCTCTCTCTATTTCTCACTTGTGTTTATATCTTGCATGCTCTTATTATTCATATTCATTACTTGCTTGATATACTTGTGCTTATATTGTTATATGCTTGGGGATTGTTTGCTCACATTTGTATTCAACCAAGAGAGTCAAAGCGGCACCTCAACTCTTATTTAGAGGAATCTTGAGGAGTTAGTCCAGAGCCCTTCACGGGGAATCCGGTTACACTCTTGTGTTATACTTGGTGTGTTGTGCATAAGAATTTTTAGCTTGCATAAATAGTTTTTATTCCGCATTAATTCACCATTAGATTAGCTAGTCACCTATTCACCCCCCTCTAGGTGATTTCAATTGGTATCAGAGTTTGGTGCTCTTGATTTGGGTCTTACCACCTTGAGTTAAAAATCCTCTTTTATAGCTAATCACAATATTTGTACACACACATGGATTTCATGTTACCTCCCACTTTTGATATTCTTAACATCCAAACTTGAAAAGTTAAGATGCCATTATACCTCAAAGCCCTAGGCATTCATGTTTATTTTGCCACTATTAAAGATTCTTATTGTTTAAATCGCAAACACCTTGAGGCTAATGCAAAAGCCATTCATGCTTTAAAGTCAACCCTAAATGATGAATATGAAATACACCTAGAGGGGGGGTGAATAGGTGTAATTGCTAATCTAATGATCTTTTTAAACTTATGAAATGAGTGATGCAACAATCTCTCAAAAACACGACTAAGAGCCGAATACCCCTTGCGAGGTTCTGAACTCCTTCCTCCCAATTCCCCTTAAATGGGTTAGAGGTGCGCAATGCAACCGTGTTGTATTGAGGTGTGATTGATCAATGCCAAGTATGATGATGAAAATGAAAGGCTCACAATGTAACACAACAAGTATAGCAACACAAGATTCCACAAGTAAAGGGTTAGTTACTCAAGCAAATAATTCAAGGCAATATAAAACAAGAGAAATTGAAAGCAAGAAGAACGCAAAGGCAATCGCAAACAAGGATGATTTGTTTCGAGGTTCGAGCCCGTTGCTCTAGTCCCCGCCTACACCACCGTGTAGGATTTCCCAATCCACTATAGGAGTACCAAACTCCTCTCTCAACCTTACAAGCCACCGAGGCTATACAACACACAATCCACCTCTACCGAAGAGGGATACGGCCCGTAGCCAAATACAACAAATACCTCTACCTAAGAGGCTCACAAACCAATCACCCGATCACCTCTACCGAAGAGGGATTCACAAATAAAAGGGTGGTTACAACTCAAGAGGTTTACAACAACAACCTCAAACACTTCTCTTTTCTTTCTCTTTTTCTTTTTCCACAAAAACAAGATCCTAATAGTTTAGGATAGTATGATAGCTCAAGTGTGGAAACTAGGTGTTTTTGGAAAACAAGCAACAAAGAAAACACTTGGGAAATTCTTGTAAAAGATGGAGAATGAAAACCAATACAAATATCCCAAATTCCTATTTCTTTGATTTTTCCAAAAACCCAAAAACAATAAAGATTAGAAGTTTAAAGCACAAAAACTCTTTTTAAAACTCTTTTAAACTCTACTGAAAACCAGAATTTTTCCTCTTAAAAACCTTAGCCAAAATCCCAAAGGAATGGGGTTTATATAGGCCAAAACAGAAAACTAGCCGTTAGGCTGATGTGGCAATTCTGACAGCCACCGGTCGACCGGCCCGGTCGACCGCCAACGGTCAGAAATATGACCGTTGGGCACTATCGGTCGACCGGCCCGGTCGACCGAAAACTTCCAGAGAGCAGAACTCTCACATCGGTCGACCGACTCGGTCGACCGGATCTGTGCCTAACAGACGTGCACGTCTGTGCACGTCGGTCGACCGGGTCGGTCGACCGACCAGCCTGTCAGCACAAATCAAGGTCAGAATTTTTGGAAAAAATATTTTATAAAAATCTTTTATCTTTTCTGAAAATTCCATAAAAATTATTTTGTCATTTTATATTGAAACATAAACCTGTGATAAAAATTTCAAGACAATATATCAACATATCAATTCATTTTTGTGTCTTGCAAATTTTATCAAAAACAAATCCTGTATTTTTTGTCAAACTTGATTTTTCCAAAACATGGATAGGATAGTCAAAATAAGTTTGTTTACCAAGTTAAAGCATGTATGTATAAATAGAAAACATCTACTATACATATAACATATGTAAACTTGTTTTGATCTATTATTCATGAAAACCAAATACCAAATCATAAAACGTGTGTGTTTTGTGCACTTGAGCATATCAACTAAACTAAGCTTTACACATGGATCTAAAACTCATAATCTAAACTAGATACCTAAGTCTTCTTGATGATCTTCATCTTCAAGTAGACTTGCTCCAAAACTCCGTGATTCTCCAAGTGCAAAGGTATGATCTTTAAGCTTTGGCACCGGAATCATCACCGGAATCATCATGATAAGCTTCTAAACATCTTGTTGAAGCTAATCACCAACTAATATCCTGTTAATGATCCAAAACATAGATAGGATAGTCAAAATAAGTTTGTTTACCAAGTTAAAGCATGTATGTATAAATAGAAAACATCTACTATACATATAACATATGTAAACTTGTTTTGATCTATTATTCATGAAAACCAAATACCAAATCATAAAACGTGTGTGTTTTGTGCACTTGAGCATATCAACTAAACTAAGCTTTACACATGGATCTAAAACTCATAATCTAAACTAGATACCTAAGTCTTCTTGATGATCTTCATCTTCAAGTAGACTTGCTCCAAAACTCCGTGATTCTCCAAGTGCAAAGGTATGATCTTTAAGCTTTGGCACCGGAATCATCACCGGAATCATCATGATAAGCTTCTAAACATCTTGTTGAAGCTAATCACCAACTAATATCCTGTTAATGATCTGAAACTTAGAAACACAAGAATATTAGTAAATATAACTACATGAGTGTTGATCATCATCAAAACTAGAGTGGAAGGCCATTGGGCCAACAATCTCCCCCTTTTTGATGATGACAAAACTCATGGAGTTATATATGCATGGATTAAAGATAAGCTTCAAGGAAGCTCCCCCTTAACTCATGCATCACAATAAACATAATATATATGCAATGAAAGCACATGATACTAAACAAAAGCATGCATCATATCTTATTATTTATTTGCTATGCATGAACTTAGTATATGCAAAAACACAATTATGCATATATAAAAACAAAACTCAAATTCTTCTCCCCCTTTTTGTCAATCATCAAGAAAGGGGTAAACAATCAAAACCATAGATAAAATGAGGGGTAAAAATCTTACTTCCCCTTTTTGTCAACCAAAACAATACAAACAAAGTTCTCCCCCTTTTTGTTTAAAACAAAAAAAAAAATCAATAAGGGGTGACTACAAACATGATATCAATTAAAAAATATGTCAATGAAGCATCTTGATACCAATAAACAAACATCAATAAATGTTATATGCTATATACATTCATGAAGAGAAAGACGCTAAGTTAGCTTCCCTACACATATGCATTACATGAAGAAGGGATGACAAGCCCCAATTCACATAACACATATTATGTAATGCATAAGAGGAGATGTGAAGCTCCCCCTACACACGTATATCATATAAAGAAGAGTTGTCAATCTCCTCAATTTATAATATACTCAACATGAATCTATATGTAAGAGAGATGTTAAGCTCTCCTTGCATATAGGAAATACAAATCAAAACTTTGAATATTTTCTTTAAAACAATTTTTTTTTTTTTTTGGATACCAATTGTAATTAAACATACCAAATTTTGAATTTCTCAAATATGATACCAATTGTAAAAATTATTCATTTTAAATATATTTAACCAAATTTGATGTTGATATCATATAATTAAAATAACAACTTTTAATCATAAAGAGTGGGAGTACAAGTACCAATTGAAAGACAAAATCAAATTTTCTCCCCCTTTATGAAATACAAACTAAAATCATGCATAGTCTTGATACCAATTTAAAAGTAGTCAATTGAAACAAATTGAAACTCAAGCACTAGCATAAACAACTATTTGTGCTCTAAGATATAGGAATATAGTAGGCACAAATAAAACAAGTATATGTGTATGAAATGGAATGAGTATCAATCACCAATAGATGATACCAAATGAAAACATACATACACAATAAACATATGAGTATACAAAAAGGTCAAAATGATACCAATTGAAAAAGTTCAATGATACCAATTGATATAACAATAAAAGCATGTGTATATCTCATATCATCTACCACCCAATCATAATTCAAGTTTTAAAGATTTTCAATTTAGGGCATACAAGAACATGATCTCCCATCCTACCGCCCTTAGATGGTAGGGGTTTTCAAAGATAGATTTGAAAATGTAGGTTTGTTTGAAAATCACTACCAAAATGAAGAACATCGCAACTAGTTAAATGGAAAAACTTGTTAACTAGCACGAAATCCTTCAAGTAAGGAATAAAACAAAATTGTTTTTCATAAACATGAAATTCACATCATATCAAACACTCAAGTTCAATTAGGCATAAATAAGACTCAATTATTCCTTAAAACACGAAATCATCAAAATTATCTAATCTTCAAGGCATATGTATGTCTAATACAAACTATAGTATACATACATATCCAAAACATAACGAGTCCACAAAATATATGAATTAAGGCACGTGGCTCAAAAAGGATACTCATGTATAGTCAATAGTTTGGATAAGATGGACATATACATGAAGTTAAACATAAATACATCAAACATGAAAAATCAAATTTTCATTAAACAATCAAATTTTATTTCATGGTATATGTATGAATTGTCACTACACTAAGTATACATACATATCCCTAAACACAATTGAGTCCATAAATAGATTTTGCATTGAAGGCAAATGACTCAAGGGGTATACATGTATATCTTAATGTTTTGGCAAAATGCACATATACATGAAATGGAAACTCATATTCATCAATACAAATTCAAAAATGGGAATACAAGTTTAAAATGTATGAATCATCAAAACTAGACTATACTAGCACATCTAATGGGTTCAAATAAGCGTTCAAGCTCAACATATATAGATTTATTTGTTACCCACTCTATGTACAAGTATATAACTAGTCTTAATGAAAACTAACATCTAAACATGTAATCAAGTCATGAAGCATCAAAACAAACACGAATACCATATTTCTAACTAAAACACATACAAAATTCATCATAATTCTTTTATTTTAAATGAACATGATCTAAAAACATGACAATGGGCATAACAAGTAAGAATGAGCAAATCACCAAAACTAGCTTATACGTGTGCATATAGTGAATACAAATGAGCATGAAGTTCAATTACATAAGAAACAAATGTAGCTCACTATTTGTACATGTATAACACAAGTTTTAATAAAATCTACATTCAAACATGTTATTACCACAAGAAGCATCAAAGCATGATAAAAGAACATCATGATAAAACTAAAACATGATTAATATGCAAATTTACATGTATTAGATTCATGATGTACATTATAGCTAAACAAACGGTGAGAATACTAAATATGAATCAAATAAGCATGTGTGTCTCAAATACTATACATGTATGTCATGGATCTAATAATCATGGAATTTACACACTAATCCAAAGACATCAAAAATATGCTTAAACAAATGAGACATGCTATAAATAATGAATCATAAAAGCATGTAAACAAATAATATGAGAGTTAGAGATTTATACCAAAACCGATGAGGGCACTTCTCTAATTCTCCAAAATAAGGTGGTCCTCCCACCAACTCTTCCCTTGAAAGTGATGCATCCATATAATTTCCTTTAAGTCCGGAACGCATCCACTCCAAGGTGTCAACACTCTCACGTCATGTGAGAGCCCACACCTACATCATAAACAAAAGGAGGGGTGGTCTTTGGTACCCATCTCTTATTGGGTCCATGGGGGTTAGTCTCATTTCTAACCCAAACAAATTTCTTTGCTAAATTCTCGACATGTAAACGATCATAGCAAAATTTAGCAAGATGGCCTTTTCGACCACAATGTGTACATGTGTACACATGAGCATACGTGTGATGGTGTCCGTGAGGAGCATGTGTATGCCATGGAGGGTGTGCATGCATAAAAGATGGAACTTGTTTCTTTCGAAGCAAAGTTTCCAACCGTGTATGGTTCATGGCACATTGGCTCATAGTGGAGCCCAAACAATCTACCTTCTTCTTTAACATACAAATATCATCATTGATTTTAGAGGAAGTGGAGCAAGCAATAGGTGAAGAGTGTGATACTACCCTAGCATGGCAAACATGAGAAGACATATCATTTTTCAAAGAATTATTCTTATTCAAACAAATTTCTAATTCTTTCGAAATGAACTCAATTTCTCTTTTCAACGAATCATTTTCTTTTAAAACAAATTCAACTTTTGAAGTTAACGTTTCATTTTCTTCAAAAGAACATGGCAATCATTTTTATTTTTCAAAAAGTTATTTTCTTTAAGTGCAAGATCAAGTTGAGATTTCAATGAGTCCCTTTCATTAGAAACCTCCTCTTTCTCTTGCAAAACAATGTCAAGTCTAGAATGCAAACAAATATTTTCTTTTTCAATTTTTAGACTTTTCTTTTTCAAAATCTTATATTTTTCTATTAATTTTTCACAAACAATAGATAATTTTTCATTTAAGGCATGGGGATCAACAATATCATCACATGAAGAACTAGCATCATCACTATCTAAGTGGGTTTCCGATTGTACCTCAAGGGAGTCATTCCCTTGGACCATGTAGCATTGAGATTCGGACTCTCCACTAGATTCCTCTTCCCTTAGGATTTGTGCTTGAAGCTCGGAGGTGGTGGTTGTAGTTGACAATAGATTCCACACTGCAAAAGCGGAATCAATATTAGAAACACGCATAAGATAATCTTTAGGTAAAGTGCTTCTAATAGCCTCAAGGGCTTGTGCATTGGCCCCTATATGATTGCTATCACTAAGGAAGGATTCCTTGGTGATGGCAAGGTAAACTTTATGACCTAGGGTTTGTAAATAAAAGGTCATTCTAATCTTCCAAACATGAATGTTGGAAGGGTCATACAAAGGTGGGGTCATGAAGTCCATGGTATAAACTAAATGTGTGCAAACAAGCAAATGCAAAAGAGATTAGCAAGCAAATGGATCACTCCTAGGATGTTAAGCCTAATATCAGGAGCACTAGCTCTGATACCAATTGAAATACACCTAGAGGGGGGGGTGAATAGGTGTAATTGCTAATCTAATGATCTTTTTAAACTTATGAAATGAGTGATGCAACAATCTCTCAAAAACACGACTAAGAGCCGAATACCCCTTGCGAGGTTCTGAACTCCTTCCTCCCAATTCCCCTTAAATGGGTTAGAGGTGCGCAATGCAACCGTGTTGTATTGAGGTGTGATTGATCAATGCCAAGTATGATGATGAAAATGAAAGGCTCACAATGTAACACAACAAGTATAGCAACACAAGATTCCACAAGTAGAGGGTTAGTTACTCAAGCAAATAATTCAAGGCAATATAAAACAAGAGAAATTGAAAGCAAGAAGAACGCAAAGGCAATCGCAAACAAGGATGATTTGTTTCGAGGTTCGAGCCCGTTGCTCTAGTCCCCGCCTACACCACCGTGTAGGATTTCCCAATCCACTATAGGAGTACCAAACTCCTCTCTCAACCTTACAAGCCACCGAGGCTATACAACACACAATCCACCTCTACCGAAGAGGGATACGGCCCGTAGCCAAATACAACAAATACCTCTACCTAAGAGGCTCACAAACCAATCACCCGATCACCTCTACCGAAGAGGGATTCACAAATAAAAGGGTGGTTACAACTCAAGAGGTTTACAACAACAACCTCAAACACTTCTCTTTTCTTTCTCTTTTTCTTTTTCCACAAAAACAAGATCCTAATAGTTTAGGATAGTATGATAGCTCAAGTGTGGAAACTAGGTGTTTTTGGAAAACAAGCAACAAAGAAAACACTTGGGAAATTCTTGTAAAAGATGGAGAATGAAAACCAATACAAATATCCCAAATTCCTATTTCTTTGATTTTTCCAAAAACCCAAAAAAAATAAAGATTAGAAGTTTAAAGCACAAAAACTCTTTTTAAAACTCTTTTAAACTCTACTGAAAACCAGAATTTTTCCTCTTAAAAACCTTAGCCAAAATCCCAAAGGAATGGGGTTTATATAGGCCAAAACAGAAAACTAGCCGTTAGGCTGATGTGGCAATTCTGACAGCCACCGGTCGACCGGCCCGGTCGACCGCCAACGGTCAGAAATATGACCGTTGGGCACTATCGGTCGACCGGCCCGGTCGACCGAAAACTTCCAGAGAGCAGAACTCTCACATCGGTCGACCGACCCGGTCGACCGGATCTGTGCCTAACAGACGTGCACGTCTGTGCACGTCGGTCGACCGGGTCGGTCGACCGGCCCCTTGGTGCGGTCGACCGACCAGCCTGTCAGCACAAATCAAGGTCAGAATTTTTGGAAAAAATATTTTATAAAAATCTTTTATCTTTTCTGAAAATTCCATAAAAATTATTTTGTCATTTTATATTGAAACATAAACCTGTGATAAAAATTTCAAGACAATATATCAACATATCAATTCATTTTTGTGTCTTGCAAATTTTATCAAAAACAAATCCTGTATTTTTTGTCAAACTTGATTTTTCCAAAACATGGATAGGATAGTCAAAATAAGTTTGTTTACCAAGTTAAAGCATGTATGTATAAATAGAAAACATCTACTATACATATAACATATGTAAACTTGTTTTGATCTATTATTCATGAAAACCAAATACCAAATCATTAAACGTGTGTGTTTTGTGCACTTGAGCATATCAACTAAACTAAGCTTTACACATGGATCTAAAACTCATAATCTAAACTAGATACCTAAGTCTTCTTGATGATCTTCATCTTCAAGTAGACTTGCTCCAAAACTCCGTGATTCTTCAAGTGCAAAGGTATGATCTTTAAGCTTTGGCACCGGAATCATCACCGGAATCATCATGATAAGCTTCTAAACATCTTGTTGAAGCTAATCACCAACTAATATCCTGTTAATGATCTGAAACTTAGAAACACAAGAATATTAGTAAATATAACTACATGAGTGTTGATCATCATCAAAACTAGAGTGGAAGGCCATTGGGCCAACAGAATATTTATCTAGGGTTTCTAGCTTTGATTCGGCTTTTGTAGTATGTGATTGGGAAGGAGTATAGTGTGGTAGTTTGCACAGATATTCAACAAAGGAGAGTAGGTTTAGAGTCAACCTTAGGTGCTTTGATCACTCCACAATGTATTCAATATGATCGATGTATCCTTTCCAATTAACCGTAGTAGCACAAGCTATACGGGTCGAATCCACAAGGAGAGCTCACGATGGAAGCTTTACGGTTTAATGTGAAGATAGAAAACGAAGGTTCTTCTTTGTTTTAAAAGAATGCAAAAGACATGGAAAAAGAAATGAAAGAATTGGTGGTTGGTGTGTACTTGGAATGAAAACTATGAAATTAAATGAAAAGAATAGAAGACAAGATTTGCTTTGGAATTAATACTAAAAGAAGGAAAAACTTGTAGAAGATTTTTAGATGAGAAAACCATGACTAGCTAACCTTACTAATTTGCTAAACTTACTAAACTCCGTGATGGTGATGCGTGCCTCATGTTGATTCATCGGCATATGTTTGTCTTGCGTGTCGGTCTAGTTACTTTCCCACTTGGATGACGGGTGATCATTCTTGGACTTGTCTTGTAGCCTCATAGATGTCATTGGCCTACAAGATAGACTTTCAATAATGGAATCAAAAGAGCGACACTCAAGGGATGCTAAGGAAGAAGATACAATATTCATTAAATGAAGTAAAGAAGTTGTACAACAAATAGCATATGTTTGGTGATCCATCTCCATGTTCCATCAAGGCACTTGTTCTAAGACAAGGCTCTAAATGAGGCACACATGAATCATATGGAGAATTACAACAAGAACTTGCCAAGCATGAAAGTAACCCATCGGGGATGAAAAAGACCATACAACTTGCAAGATTAAAGATAGCAATCACCCGTGAGTTAGTAGTTAGTAAAGTTAGTGGTTAGCTAGTCATGTTAGAAGAAATTAGCTACTAGCCATTACAAGAAAAGAAAAGCAAAGCATGAATAAAAGTGCAAGGAAAGTAAAGTTAGAATTAAAGAAAGCAAGTAAACATTAGAAAATGCAATAGAGAAGAAAAGAGAATGGATTAATCCTTGCTTCACAAGTTGTCACGCCTTAGTTTACACAAGCTTTCTCTCTCTTACAATCTCTCTCTTATGCAGAATTTCTAGGGAGGAAGAAGAAGACCTAGAGTACTAAAATCCTAAAGAGAAACCTACAAAAATACAAAGCTCTATCATCTAATCTCTCCTCTCTCCATCCTTCTCCTTTTTTTTACGAAGGCCCTGGTGGTGTATTTATAGCCTCAGAGAGAAGTCTCTAGAACCCAGGTTGTTGGAGAAAATCCCGGGCTCAACAACCTTGTAACTGCCGCAGATCTGCGGCAGTTGCCGCAGATATGCGGCAGAATCTTGGCCGTTGAGGCCGAGATTTCTGGTGTGAGTTTGTTACAGGTTGTTAGCCACGTGGTCCTTCTGGAAGTTTGAGTTGGCGCGTGGATATCTCCAGATCACGGCCTCAACCTTTGGGCTCTCTTTTGGGCTTTGATTTATTTTCCTTTAATTCTTAGATAATTAAAAGAATTTTGGGCTTTTCCTATTTAGAATATGGACCTGCAAACATAGAGAGAAAAGGATTAAAAATCACATTTTTATTTGCAATATGCATGGTATGGATGTGGCAAAATATGCAAAATTGAATAACAATCACACCCCCACACTTATTCTTTTGCTCGTCCCGAGCAAAATAAGAAAAGAAAAACTATACTACCAATTTTATTACACCACTTTCGCAGGTGACGCGATTGCACTGAGCATGTGCAACAAGCCGTTAAACCTCTAGGTTACCCTAGAGGAGGAGTGTTGTCTCCTGAGGGTTTTCAGCGGATTGCACCCACAAAATCCATAAAGAAAGAAGACAAATGTTAGTGTTTTGAAAATTCATTTTGAAAGAGAGACATGTTTTCGAACTATTTTTGCAAAAATATAAGTGATCTAAGGTCATAAGTCCACCTATAATCATTCTCCCTTAAACTTAGTCTCTATGCAAGATCTTGTCTTCAATTAAGGTAAGAATTCAAAATTGGATTGAATACTTTATCTTTCATAAAACCTAGATAGTATGCACATTGTGATAGTGAAGATTTCTGGGATTTCAACTCTAACCATAAAGCCATTTATTATTTATTTATATATATATATATATATATATATATATATATATATATATATATATATATATATATATATATATATATTTCTTCCCTTAGTTTAGGCTTTCTAATTCACCCATGTAACGAGCCTATAACCGCTGACTCCCAAACCAGTAGGTCTTAGGGCACCAGATGAGAAAACATCCCTCGGGTTTAAGGACTCGAGTGAAAAAGGCCACAAAACTAAGGGGGATTATTCTTTTAATAACCGTTAGGCGTGAATAACCATGCTTCTTGAGGCACAATTATCCAGCTTAATAAGTGATGTTTTATTTATATATTTTTCTTTTTTTTCTTTTTTTTATGGCCTTTTTGGTCTTTGCTTCCATCCCAAAAATGTGTAAGTGTGAAGTGCATACTATCTAAGGCAAAAATTCAAGATAAAAATATCTCCTCAATTTTTCTTACTTAGCCTTTAATTTTAAACAAGATCTATTATTTCAACTAGGTTTAAGATATCATAATTAAGGCTTCCTTAATTTCTAAGATCATCTTAATTTTCTTAAAAATAGATCAAAACTTTGTCTTATATTTCAAAAAGTTTTTTTTTATTATTTTTTTATTTCTAAAAGAAGTGTAAAAGAAAGAAAATCTAAAAACTCTATGTTAGTAAACCCTCCCCCACACTTATTTCATGCATTGTCCTCAATGCATCGTGATATATGTATGCATGAAATAAATAGAGAGGGAAAGAAAAATCACCTCAAGGTGGTGGTTCCGGTGGCGGCCTGATTGGTCCACGAAAGGCGGCCCAATCATCTTTGCTTTGGGTTCGGAGGAACCCTGTAACACCCCATCCTCAGTATACGTACACAGTTATATGTCCTGATTTTTGGAGTGATTTTTTTAATTTTATTTTCTGTTATTTGAATTCTTACTCATATAGCAGTACTGCATGATTTGACCTTTTTGGTATTCAGATTTGACCGATTTCAGTTTCAAATATTATTTTTTAATATTCTAGATTTTTCATGATTTTCTGGAATTTTTCAGAATTTAATTGTAAATCTTCAAAACCGGTGTCGGCCAGTTTCGCTGACCGACTTTCAGATTTTTAATTTACAAATGGAGTTGAAAATATTAAAATGGCTTTCACAGTATTTCTTAAAATCATGTTTTCTATCTAAATGAATTTTTTTAGAATTTTTAGAATTTATCAAAATTTCACTGGATTTGGTGTCGGCCAGTATCACTGGTTGATTCCAGGAATTTTAATTCACAATTGGGATCAAATTTCTGAATTCCGCTTTCACATTCCTTCTTAAAATTGTATTTTCTTCCTTCAGGCATTTTCTGGGATTTTTCAGATTTTATCAAAAATCCAGCCTACCCGGTGTAGACACCGTTCACAGTGGATTCCAAGTTTTTTATTTTGAAAATAGAATTGAATTTCTAAAAACCGATTTCACTAAAAATCTTAAAATAATATTTCTTATTTTTGAGAATTTTTGGGAGACTTTTCGAGATACTTTATTTTTTGGGCTTTTCTTGAGTTTCCGGTGTTTTCCCAGATACCGGAATTCTGTCCGTATATTTTATTATTTTCTCTCTCATTGCCTAACGCGAGATCTACCAACTCTGAACTCAGCAATTAATGCGGAAACTCTCTCCATCCCGCATTTAATGTTCCGTCCTTCAAAATAAATCAACTCAGATCATGACACCCATGCTTTTTCGTCTTATTCTACCAACGCAACCTCGTATTTCTTGAACGCAAAGTTTTCTACTGCGTCCAGCAATTGCTAGACGCAGGTTTGCAATGAGACGCAGCCTTTATGAGGAGACGCAACTTTGAATGAAGGCTTGTTTCATTCAATAGAATATTATATAATTTCTCTCTCTTATATATATAACCACCCCCCTTTATATCTTCTCCTCTCCTTTTCATTTCTTCCTTCCTCCTCCAACAGCAAACGCACCACCCATAAAAACAGCAGCCAAGCCCTTCTTGGCTGGCCACTTTCTCCATTTTTTCCAACACCAAACTCCACCAACTCCTCCACCATTCTCCTCTCCATCTACTCCTCCATTCCAACTACAACAACAAACCAAAACATCATCTCCATCACCATCTTCTTCCTCTTCTTTTCCACCAAACAACCCATCATCTCTACCAACTTCACCACCATTTCCACCACCACCTACACCACCTAAACCACCACCAAGCACACCATCTTCTTCTCCTCGTCATTCTCTTTCCAACGAACTATAGGTTCGTCCTCCGAAACATCGTTTGCAAAACTCCATTTCTCCATATTGAACTACACTTGCACCACTATCAACCCTCTCTTTTGGGGCCTTGTCCACCCACTCCGGCCAACTCCGGCCGCCGCTGGCGAACACCGGCCAAGACACGATCATCATATCTCCCCCCTTCTCTTCTTTCTTTCTCTCTTTCTTTCCCTTGCAAATCTTTCATTCCTTCCTCCTTTCTTTTCTTCCACTTTCTTTTCCTTTCCTTTCTTTTCAAAAAGAACCTGCGTCTACCCCTCTCCCTTTCCTGCGTCTTCTCCTCTCTCTCTTTCCTGCGTCTTTCACTTTTCCTGTCACTCACTTTCTCTTGTTAATTACTAGACGCGGATTATATCCTTGCGTCCGAGTAATTATTCAACGCGATCCTCGCGTTCTTTTGTCAACGGGACGCGGAGTTTACGCTCGCGTCTACGATCTCTTCGTGTCCTTGCTGAAACGCAGGTCTCGAACCCTGCGTTTGTGACATCTTCGCAACGCGACTCTCGCGTCTGCGTTTTCCTGTATTATAAAACGCGGGTCTCAGACCCCGCGTTTGTAGCATCAACGCGGCGCTATCCCCGCGTCTACGACCCCTGTGTCTTCATTCTCACTTTTCTGATTCATCCTTCTCCTTCTCTCTTTTTATATATATAATATTGGTTACTTGGACTCCGGAGCTTGAAATTTCCCGGTGTATTTCTTAAAGCTTTAGGCGAGTGTTCTCGCCATCCTTCAGATTTTCATGCCTTGCCATGATTGACTAATAGTACATTATTTTCCCGGCACATTTGCATGCATCATGCTACTACTGGATACTTACCCCGCAATATCGCATTAATACCTGACTTTAGATTATCATATTTGCGGGAATCTTGTTCTTGCCATCCTGTATTATATACAGTGACTTGAAATGACAATATTCATGACTCTTTAACTCCTGATCTTGCCAGGCACTTGCTTTCCCGTAAATTGATATTTAAATAATAAATCATAAAAAGGAACAACTGCATCGGGTCGGGGGAATTTGCGGCTATCAATATATGTTCGTGTTTACAGTGGCACTAGGTATGTTGTGCAACTAAAATTTTCAGTCTGACCTGTGGGCCTCCAGGCGACTGAGGGGAGTGCTGGCTCCCTCCTTCTTGATACCATCTTGATAAGGGCATTCTATAAGACCCTCCTGTAGGCCTTGCGGCCGGTTCCATGCACCAGCAATGGAACGTCCTGGACCGTGGTCCCGGGCATGTACGGGACCCACTGTAAACATTGTTCATTGATGCCCCCGTTGGTTTCCAATAACAGCCTCGATTTACTCATATGTGGATGTATGTGTACTGGGACGCTATTACACATACCTAGACATACGGGTAGAACGAGTAATAAGTATAAATATTAAAAATGGCAGAGATAGATTTATTCAGGCCTTATTACTTTCACTTTATGCCTCCATTTCATGCTTACTGTACATGTACACTCAACACAGTTTCTGATGCTTAATACTGTTTGATTATATTAACACATGCATGTACTTATCTTTACATGACACTTGGCTTTCACCTACATATTCGTTAGGGAGTTTCTGACTCCCCTGAACTTGCATGTTCAGATTCTGAAGCCTGGATTGAAGAGGAGCCCTCCACTGAAGACCAAGCCTATCTCTCGGAGCAGGCTGACTTGTCCTAGCTCCTTCTGTTCCTGAACCTTCCTGCTAGCTCGGGGATCTTCTTCTCAGCCCGTGAGCACCTTTTGCTGTACAGATTGTAATTTTTACTTTTGTACCTGACTGTGATATAATGTACATGTACCTATATATCACGCTCTGTGATAACTTTGTAATCTTTATGTTGGAATGTATATTGCCACGTGTTTCCGTACTCTGATTCTTGTCTGTACTGATGCTTAGCGTATATATGTGAGGGTATTTCTGACCTGCGTATGTACGTCGCAGTAATGTCTCTGTATCCCTAGGATCGGGGCGTTACAGGTTGGTATCAGAGTCCAGACTCTCACACCTACAGTACAACCCAATTGCAAATTAATAGGATCTTAATTTGCAGTTGGAATTCATGAGTTTCAGTTATACATTCCAACTACAATGTACAAAGTTATCCATTCCTTCTTGATATTCCTTCCCTTGATTCCTAAAGTCCATCTATCTTTTGCTTTCGCTCCTCTTTCAGACATCTTTTACCAACATAGATATGGATAGAAGGTCAGGACGTAACAACTCCGGGCAGTCACAGGACGGGCCCGTAAGGGGAAACGCTGATATTCTAAGAGTTATCCAAAATATGGTGGAGAATCAGCAAAGGCAGACCGAACTCCTTCGGCAAGGATTGATAGCAGCTCCTCAAGAACGAAGGCCGGGCAACGTGTCAGACTTCAGGCGGTTGCAGCCGGCTATATTTACAGGGGAAGAGAGACCGCTGGATGCCGAGCAATGGCTAATCGACACAACAGATCTCTTGAAGGCAGCACGGGTTCCAGAGGAAGATCGGGTGGAGGTCGCCAAGATCCAACTAAAGGATGTGGCTAGAAACTGGTGGTTAGCTGAAGAAGCGAGACTGGATAAACCCATCACTTGGGACCAGTTCTCTAAAAGCTTTTATGATAGATTCTTTCCTACCACAGCTCAGAAGGAGATGGAAGAACAATTCATCCGACTTCAACAATGGAACCGGTCTGTTGATGAATATGCTGCTGAGTTCTTAAGGCTGAGTCGTTTTGCTCCGTATATGATAGCTGATGAGGAGAAACGGGCAAGCAGATTTCAGCAGGGCTTACAAATGGATATTCAAGTCCTTTTGATTCC
The DNA here is from genome assembly GCA_038442645.1 of Agave tequilana. Taxonomy (NCBI): domain Eukaryota; kingdom Viridiplantae; phylum Streptophyta; class Magnoliopsida; order Asparagales; family Asparagaceae; genus Agave; species Agave tequilana. The sequence continues at coordinate 150,480 of JAVJIF010002757.1, forward strand.
CCAGCAGCTGAAAACATATTCCCAGGTCCTCACTGTAGCTCGGGAAGTGGAGCGAGGATTGGAGAAAAAGAATCTTGATCAGAGAAGGAAACAGGCCATGAAGAGGCCATTCCAGCAATTGGGCGGAGGAGGTCCAGTCAGAGCTGCAAAAGCCCCGATGTTTAGAAGACCATTTCGACCAGCCCCTCTTCAGATAACTCAACCACTTCCTATATGTGCTTATTGCAAGAGGACAGGCCACACTCAGCAAGAGTGTCGTAGGGCCAACGGATTATGCCTGGCATGTGGATCTGGTGATCACACAATAGAAGGATGTCCCCATAAGAGAACTGGGATGATGAACAGGACCCTACCGGCACTTCCTGCACCTATTGGACAGAGAAACCCAGGACCGATGGTTGGAAGGACCCCTCTCCCTCCGCGACAACAGGTTTTTCGCCCAGCTCCGAGGGGCGGAAGAACAACAGCAGGTCGTGGAAGAGGACGGGCCTACAACTTGACAGCAGAAGAGGCCCAAACTTCTGGAGAAGTGGTGACAGGTAAGATCATGGTGCACTCTAAACCTGTTTTATCCCTCTTTGATTCTGGCGCTTCTCATTGTTACATATCAGATAGTTTCACTGCTTTGCACTCTATACCTGTTGAGTATTTAGACCACCAGTGGGAGATTAGTACCGGTAATGGGGTGGTCATCTCTAATAAAATTTGTGTAGATTGTCCGGTGGAACTATGTAACAGGACATTAACAGTGGATATGCTCGTACTAGATACTAAAGGGTACGACATAATCTTAGGCATGACTTGGCTCAGCAAATACCATGCGGTTATTGATTGTCGAAACAAGAAAGTCATTTTCAGAATACCGCTTCAGCCTGAGTTCCAATTTGAAGGAGAACATAAGCCTGCAAAGGGTAAAACACAGATGACTGCTGCTGAGATCCAGGAAAAGAGAGTACCAGTTTGGAATGAGTTTCCAGAAGTATTTAAAGAGATCTCAGGACTTCCACCTGACAGAGTAATTGAGTTCTCCATTGATATCATTCCGGGTACAGTCCCAATATCTAAAGCTCCATACAGAATGGCGCCCACCGAATTAGAAGTTCTAAAGAAGCAGTTACAGGAATATTCTGACAAGAGATTGATAAGACCAAGTACTTCACCATGGGGAGCTCCAGTGCTATTGGCCAACAAGAAAGATGGTGGTAAGAGGTTGTGTATGGACTACAGAGAATTAAACAAGGTTACCATCAAGAATAAGTATCCTTTACCAAGAATTGATGACCTTTTTGATCAACTTCATGGGGCCCGGGTGTTTTCAAAGTTGGATTTACAATCGGGTTACCACCAACTAAAGGTGAAGAAAGAAGATATTCCGAAGACAGCATTCCGAACTCGCTATGGTCATTACGAATTTCTAGTCATGCCCTTAGGAGTAACCAATGCCCCATCTGTCTTTATGGATTTAATGAACCGAGTTTTCTCGCCATATTTGGACCAGTTTGTCGTGGTGTTCATCGATGATATCTTGATATATTCAAAAAACGACAGAGAACATGCAGAACACTTGAGAATAGTGCTACAGACTCTCCGGCAGGAACAACTTTATGCAAAGCAAAGCAAGTGTGAGTTCTGGTTAGACCGTATAGCTTTCTTGGGTCATGTAGTTTCAGAAGAAGGAATTTCAGTCGACCCTAACAAGATCCAGGCAATAAAAGATTGGCCAATCCCAAGGACAGTAACAGAAATTAAAAGCTTTATTGGATTAGCCGGGTATTACAGGAGATTTGTCCAAGACTTTTCCAAAATCGCAGCCCCATTAACAAAGCTCACCAGAAAGGGAGAAAGGTATCAATGGTCAGAGGAATGTACTGCAGCATTTGAACAATTAAAGGAAAGACTAATTTCAGCTCCAATCTTGAAGACTCCCTCGGGAACAGGAGGGATGGTTATATATAGTGATGCATCCGGAAAGGGCCTAGGATGTGTATTAATGCAGCATGGTCATGTCATAGCTTATGCATCTAGGCAATTGAAACCACATGAGAGAAATTACCCAACCCATGACTTAGAACTGGCGGCGGTAATATTTGCATTGAAGATCTGGAGACACTACCTTCTGGGGGACAAAGTATTGATCTATACTGATCATAAGAGTCTTAAGTATATCTTCACACAGAAAGAATTAAACATGAGGCAAAGGCGGTGGTTTGAACTGATGGCCGACTATGACATAGACTTACAGTACCATCCTGGTAAGGACAATACAGTCCCAGATGCGTTAAGCAGGAGACCAGAGAATAAAGTATTATTACAACTTACTCAACAGAAGGAATTGCTTCAGGAAATCATGAAGTTGGACTTAATGCTGATACAAGGAGCTGATGAGTCAGGTCAACTAATGACCTTCCAGATTCAACCAACCCTGATAAGTGAAATTAAGGAAGCCCAAAAGGGGGACCCCAGATTGCAGAAATTCAGGGCTCAAGTAGAAGCTGGATTAAGGACTGATATCTGTATTCATTCGGATAATGCACTTTATTTTGGTGACAGAATTTGTGTACCCCAAGGGGAAGTTCGGCAGAAAGTTTTGGCAGAGGCACACAGTTCAGCTTATTCCATACACCCAGGAGGAAATAAAATGTATCAAGACTTGAAGCGGAAGTTTTGGTGGAATACCATGAAGAGGGAGATAGCCCAGTATGTGGCAAAATGCTTGGTTTGTCAGCAAATAAAGGCAGAACATCAGAGAACAGCTGGACTTCTACAACCATTGCCGATACTCGAATGGAAGTGGGAACATATCACCATGGATTTTGTTACAGCTCTACCCCGCAGTCCTAAGGGTAACAATGCAGTATGGGTGATCGTTGATCGCCTCACAAAAGCAGCTCACTTCCTACCTTTCAGAGTAGGTCAGTCAATAGAAGTTCTTGCAGATAAATATATGAAAGAAATTGTTCGACTGCATGGAATTCCAGTTAGCATCGTGTCAGATAGAGACACGAGATTCCGATCACATTTCTGGGAAAGTCTCCAAGAAAATTTAGGAACTCGTCTGAAATTTAGTACCTCATATCATCCCCAGACAGATGGACAATCTGAACGAACTATCCAAATCCTTGAAGACATGTTACGAGCCTGTATGATAGAATTTAAGGGGTCATGGGAAGACTATATACATTTGGTAGAATTCTCTTATAATAACAGCTATCAGGCCAGTATCAAGATGGCTCCATTTGAAGCACTATATGGCAGGAAATGCAGGTCGCCAATATGTTGGGATGAAGTCGGCGAAAGAAGACTTATGGGACCAGACATTCTAGTTCAGACAACAGATAAAGTCCGAATTATCCGAGATCATCTCCGGGCAGCACAGAGCCGACAAAAGAGTTGGGCAGACACAAATAGAAGACCGTTGGAATTCAGAGCAGGTGATCATGTATTTTTAAAGATATCACCCACCAAAGGAGTAATCCGGTTCGGTACTCGTGGGAAACTTAGTCCAAGATACATCGGCCCATTTGAAATTTTGGATCGCGTGGGAGATGTGGCTTACCGATTGGCATTGCCACCATCTTTAGAAGGAGTACATAATGTATTCCATGTATCACAGCTGAGAAAGTATGTCAAGGATGAGAGTCACATTCTAGATCACTCAGAATTAGAACTACAACCAGATTTATCCTACAAGGAGCAGCCAATGGCCATTCTGGACAGAAGTGTCAAAACATTGAAAAATCGGGCAATACCATTGGTACTAGTTTCTTGGAATAGGCATGCCCCAGGAGAAGCTACGTGGGAACGAGAGGATATTATTCGTGAACGTTACCCCCAACTCTTTCCATCTTAGTTGGTAAAATTCCTTGCCCCTATTCTTAACATCCCCATTATCGAAATTTCGAGGACGAAATTTTTGATAAGGTGGATGGATTGTAACACCCCATCCTCAGTATACGTACACAGTTATATGTCCTGATTTTTGGAGTGATTTTTTTTATTTTATTTCCTGTTATTTGAATTCTTACTCATATAGCAGTACTGCATGATTTGACCTTTTTGGTATTCAGATTTGACCAATTTCAGTTTCAAATATTATTTTTTAATATTCTAGATTTTTCATGATTTTCTGGAATTTTTCAGAATTTAATTGTAAATCTTCAAAACCGGTGTCGGCCAGTTTCGCTGACCGACTTTCAGATTTTTAATTTACAAATAGAGTTGAAAATATTAAAACGGCTTTCACAGTATTTCTTAAAATCATGTTTTCTATCTAAATGAATTTTTTAGAATTTTTAGAATTTATCAAAATTTCACTGGATTTGGTGTCGGCCAGTATCACTGGTTGATTCCAGGAATTTTAATTCACAATTGGGATCAAATTTCTGAATTCTGCTTTCACATTCCTTCTTAAAATTGTATTTTCTTCCTTCAGGCATTTTCTGGGATTTTTCAGATTTTATCAAAAATCCAGCCTACCCGGTGTAGACACATTCACAGTGGATTCCAGGATTTTTATTTTGAAAATGGAATTAAATTTCTGAAAACCGATTTCACTAAAAATCTTAAAATAATATTTCTTATTTTTGAGAATTTTTGGGAGACTTTTCGAGATACTTTATTTTTTGGGCATTTCTTGAGTTTCCGGTGTTTTCCCAGATACCGGAATTCTGTTCGTATATTTTATTATTTTCTCTCTCATTGCCTAACGCGAGATCTACCAACTCTGACTCAGCAATTAATGTAGAAACTCTCTCCATCCCGCATTTAATGTTCCGTCCTTCAAAAGAAATCAACTCAGATCATGACACCCATGCTTTTTCGTCTTATTCTACCAACGCAACCTCGTATTTCTTGAACGCAAAGTTTTCTACTGCGTCCAGCAATTGCTAGACGCAGGTTTGCAATGAGACGCAGCCTTTATGAGGAGACGCAACTTTGAATGAAGGCTTGTTTCATTCAATAGAATATTATATAATTTCTCTCTTTTATATATATAACCACCCCCCTTTATATCTTCTCCTCTCCTTTTCATTTCTTCCTTCCTCCTCCAACAGCAAACGCACCACCCATAAAAACAGCAGCCAAGCCCTTCTTGGCTGGCCACTTTCTCCATTTTTTCCAACACCAAACTCCACCAACTCCTCCACCATTCTCCTCTCCATCTACTCCTCCATTCCAACTACAACAACAAACCAAAACATCATCTCCATCACCATCTTCTTCCTCTTCTTTTCCACCAAACAACCCATCATCTCTACCAACTTCACCACCATTTCCACCACCACCTACACCACCTAAACCACCACCAAGCACACCATCTTCTTCTCCTCGTCATTCTCTTTCCAACGAACTATAGGTTCGTCCTCCGAAACATCGTTTGCAAAACTCCATTTCTCCATATTGAACTACACTTGCACCACTATCAACCCTCTCTTTTGGGGCCTTGTCCACCCACTCCGGCCAACTCCGGCCGCCGCCGGCGAACACCGGCCAAGACACGATCGTCATATCTCCCCCCTTCTCTTCTTTCTTTCCCTTGCAAATCTTTCATTCCTTCCTCCTTTCTTTTCTTCCACTTTCTTTTCCTTTCTTTTCTTTTCAAAAAGAACCTGCGTCTACCCCTCTCCCTTTCCTGTGTCTTCTCCTCTCTCTCTCTCTTTCTTGCGTCTCTCACTTTCCCTGTCACTCACTTTCTCTTGTTAATTACTAGACGCGGATTATATCCTTGCGTCCGAGTAATTATTCAACGCGATCCTCGCGTTCTTTTGTCAACGCGACGCGGAGTTTACGCTCGCGTCTACGATCTCTTCGTGTCCTTGCTGAAACGCAGGTCTCGAACCCTGTGTTTGTGACATCTTCGCAACGCGACTCTCGCGTCTGCGTTTTCCTGTATTATAAAACGTGGGTCTCAGACCCCGCGTTTGTAGCATCAACGCGGCGCTATCCCCGCGTCTACGACCCCTGTGTCTTCATTCTCACTTTTCTGATTCATCCTTCTCCTTCTCTCTTTTTATATATATAATATTGGTTACTTGGACTCCGGAGCTTGGAATTTCCCGGTGTATTTCTTAAAGCTTTAGGCGAGTGTTCTCGCCATCCTTCAGATTTTCATGCCTTGCCATGATTGACTAATAGTACATTATTTTCCCGGCACATTTTCATGCATCATGCTACTACTGGATACTTACCCCGCAATATCGCATTAATACCTGACTTTAGATTATCATATTTGCGGGAATCTTGTTCTTGCCATCCTGTATTATATACAGTGACTTGAAATGACAATATTCATGACTCTTTAACTCCTGATCTTGCCAGGCACTTGCTTTCCCGTAAATTGATATTTAAATAATAAATCATAAAAAGGAACAACTGCATCGGGTCGGGGGAAATTTGCGGCTATCAATATATGTTCGTGTTTACAGTGGCACTAGGTATGTTGTGCAACTAAAATTTCCAGTCGGACCTGTGGGCCTCCAGGCGACTGAGGGGAGTGCTGGCTCCCTCCTTCTTGGTACCATCTTGATAAGGGCATTCTATAAGACCCTCCTGTAGGCCTTGCGGCCGGTTCCATGCACCAGCAATGGAACGTCCTGGACCGTGGTCCCGGGCATGTACGGGACCCACTGTAAACATTGTTCATTGATACCCCCGTTGGTTTCCAATAACAGCCTCGATTTACTCATATGTGGATGTATGTGTACTGGGACGCTATTACACATACCTAGACATACGGGTAGAACGAGTAATAAGTATAAATATTAAAAATGGCAGAGATAGATTTATTCAGGCCTTATTACTTTCACTTTATGCCTCCATTTCATGCTTACTGTACATGTACACTCAACACAGTTTCTGATGCTTAATACTGTTTGATTATATTAACACATGCATGTACTTATCTTTACATGACACTTGGCTTTCACCTACATATTCGTTAGGGAGTTTCTGACTCCCCTGAACTTGCATGTTCAGGTTCTGAAGCCTGAATTGAAGAGGAGCCCTCCACTGAAGACCAAGCCTATCTCTCGGAGTAGGCTGACTTGTCCTAGCTCCTTCTGTTCCTGAACCTTCCTGCTAGCTCGGGGATCTTCTTCTCTGCCCGTGAGCACCTTTTGCTGTACAGATTGTAATTTTTACTTTTGTACCTGACTGTGATATAATGTACATGTACCTATATATCACGCTCTGTGATAACTTTGTAATCTTTATGTTGGAATGTATATTTGTAACGCCCTGATCCCGCGGATACGGGGACGTCACTGCAACGTATATACGTAGGTCAGAACTACCCTCCCGTATATACGCTAAGCATCAGTACCGACAAGAATCAGAGTACGGAAGCAAATGGTGCATTATACATTCCAACACATATAGTACAATTACACAGTTATCATCAGAAGTGATCACAATATTACATGAATATCATATCACTAGTATGCGCAAATGCGGGAATACAAAAGATATACAATATATGAACCGTATAAAAGGGAGCTCACATACAAGTATGCAAGGAACTGTACAAGTGAAGAGTATAAAAGAGCACTCACGAGTTTGCTAAGAGGAAACTCGAGAGGCATACAGGGGGCCTGGAAGGATGGAGCTCTGAAAGGTCGGCTGGGGATCCACGCTACCGCTGCGCCACTCTGATGCAGCAACAGGAAACCCATACGCTCCACGCTCCGAAACCTGGACATGAGAATCCAGGGGAGTCAGTGAAACTCCCCAGGCGAGTATGATACAAAGCCAGGTGGCGAGCCAGAAGGAACACAAGTGTCAAACTCAGAAGACAGGAGGGTTAGAACACAAATGAAATACATATATGGACGGTCATAATACAATCATCAGAAAACCGAAAATCCAAGGTAAAACTGATTTCATGCAAGGTGATTGTATACGCTTAGGTTACGGTCCCATGAGACTAATACATCGAAGGAATAATCCAAACAAGGAAACCCTCATCTATATACCTTTATCTCATGCCACAGAATATCCAAGCGTATAGAATCAGAGTTGCAAATCATATGAAAGTCAAACAGGAATACAAAACGGGAATCATGACATGCATAGCAAGTGCAACAGGAATCATAACAGGTACTTTAACAGGAATCATGACAGGTGACTATTATTATTATTACTTGTCTGACCCATATATCTAGGTATGTGACCTGGTGTACGGCCAACCCACATACATCCATATATAAGCAAGCCAAGGGTGTTAACGGAAGCCGATGGAGAACTGATAGTCTTTCTTATAGTAGTTCCATACCCCTGGAACCGGTAGGTATAATCAGTAATATCAAAACACTTCCACCATTGTATATATATATATGTATATATATATACTTTAATTCCGTCACTATAAGCAAGGTATCATTCCGGCATCCATCACTTCCTCCCATACCCATACAAGTTGTCCTTTTTATAGCTTATTAATATGATTATCAGATTATGGGAATGAGTAGGATCATAACTGTAATCATAACGGTAATACATAACTGTAATCAGGTACTACACTCCCATTATCGTGATAATTATAAGAATCGGTGTACCATGCTTGGTATCAAGAGATAGCATGATAAGTGGTGAGGTATATCAAGTAACATGCATAACAATGGATTGATAATAAGTCTGGGTCAGTCATGACATAACAAGATGGTCTTGCCAGATAGTGGCATGTCGGGTAGTCAGGTGATAACATACTGGGAGTCAGGTGATACCACGCCAGATGTAAGGTGATATACATGTGTTAAAAGTAAGCATGCAACTGATATGTCTGAGGCAATAACATGGCAGTGATAACATAACAGAAATCTAGAAGTCAACGACCACGAAGGGTCGGCCACGCATGGTATAAAAGCATCAAAAGATATATATAGACATGGAATCAAATACATGAAAATAGGAAATGAAATACTTATCGTTCCGACGAAACTGGAAACTCAAATAGAGATAAGAGAAGAGCGAGACTACTCGCATACAAGAAAGTAGCGAGTGAGAATACTCGCCTAAACCTCAAAGCGCCGAAAGATCCGAAATCCACGAAATCCGGGGCACGCCATAAACTATGATATATATATATATGTAGAGTGAAGAGGAGAGAGAAAGAGAGAAGTGAAGATGATGTTAGTCAAGATACAAGTCAAGAAGTATAATATACAACATATAAACCAAGTATAAGATCCAAGTTTGAGAAGGTAAATAACTGTAACAAACAGACAGAATTAGTCGACTAGGGTAGGATGAGTAGTCGACTAATAAAGGGGTTAGTCGACTAACAGTCTGGTATAGTCGACTAATACTGGGTTCCAGAGAGTTGGGTTTGGTTCCAGAGAAAAGTTAGTCGACTAGGGTCATATGGGTAGTCGACTAACAGACATGACAAGTCGACTGACAGTTAGGCTAAGTCGACTAATACTGTGATACAGAGAGTTAAGGTTTCTGGTCCAGGAAGGGTTAGTCGACTAGGGTCAAGGGTGTAGTCGACTAAGGGCCTCTAGTCGACTAGGAACTAAGGTAAGTCGACTAATACTGTGTTTCCAGAAAAGGTTAAGTTTCAGCTAAGGGTTTCTAGTCGACTAATCTATAGGTCTAGTCGACTAATCGACTGGAAACAGTAAACAGAACAGGTTTCCTAGGGTTTGGGTTTGATGGCTAAATAAACATGGATTGAAGTCATAATTGAACATGATATGAATACACATGTATACTAAGAATAGACTAAGTCTAAATGAGTAAGATCACTCACCAAAGAGAGTGATTGGTCTCCATGAGGTGAGGGAGTGATGGTGGTGGTGATTGAAGTTGATGATGAAGAAGATGGTGATGATCCTTTGGTGTTGTTGATGCCCTTGTGGTTGCTTCCATGGTGATGAAGGAGGAAGGAGGTGAAGCTAAAGTGTTGGAGTAGTTGTTGAGGTGGTGGAGATGAAGAGGAATTGAAGGAGGTGAAGGCTAGGGCTTTGGCTCTTGATGAAGAGAATGAAAAAAAGAAATGAAATGTAAAGGAAGGATATATATAGTATTGGGATTTTGTGAAGGGGGAGCAATTTAGATAGAAGAGAGGGGCTTAATTGCAAAAAGGGGAGGTGAGGTGAGTGTCCTTCTCTTGGCCACTTGGCCGGCCATGGGGGAGAGAGAGAATGAGTGGGATTTAAAAAGGATTAGGTGAAAGTGAGTGGGATTATGTGGAAAATTGGAATTATTGGAAAATTGGAAAAGGCTTTGGTTAGTGGAGGAAGGAAAGAAATAAAGGAAAAGGAAAAATGGAAAAGAAATTATAATGAGAAGATATTTTCTTGGGAAAGAAGATGAAAATAATGGAAGTGGCGGATTCCCGGGACTCAGTTGCGGATGCGGAAACCTTTCGGGAAAAATACCGGAATCGTCCGAAATTCAAGTATCTCGGAACGACCCGAAATAATTACCAAAAATCAATAATAATATATAAAGACCAATAGTGAAATCCGTTTGAAGAAATACTTTATAGTTTTGAAACTAAAAATCCCGGAACCAGTTATCTACCGACTCCGATGGAATTTTCATAAAATCATAAAATCCTCAGAAAAAGCATGTAGGTAAGAAATGTGATTCTAAGAAATAAAGTCTAAAGAATCATCATGAAATTCCAAACTGTTTGAGAATTAAAAATCCAGGAATCGGTCAGCGGCACTGGCCGACACCGGTTTTGAAGATTTTTATTTTAATTCCAGAAAAATCTAGAAAATCATAGAAAATATATAATATTGGGAAATGATATTTAAAACTAAAATCGGTCAATTCTAATTATCAGAATGTCTAAATCGAGTAATACTCTAGGATCGGGCCTTCGGTTCAGACTAGGGCTGACTCCGAATCCACGAATCCAAATCCAAGACAAAACAACCACATAAGGAATTCATAATACAGATTAAATACAGGAAACAAATCGAAAAAATACGACCGAAAATCTGAATACGCAACTAAGTACGTATTCCGGGAACGGGGTATTACAATCCACCCACCTTACAAAAATTGCGTCCTCGCAATTTCGTTAAGGGGTAAATTGAAAACAAAGGGGACAGCGGTGGAATTTATACCAATTAAGATATGAAGCACTATAGGTAGGGCTCTCAAGTCGACTGAACAATAATCATCCTCCGCACTTCCGGCTGTATAAATCTTCGAAAAATGCTGAATAATACTGCTGTTGTCGTGGCTGTGAAATAAATGAATACTGATGATGTCGTGGCTGTGTAATAAATCTTTAGAATAATGCTGAATAATACTGATGATGTCGTGGCTGTGTAATAAATGAGCCAGAATACCGAAGATAAAGAAAACCCTGATAGTCCTGAGCATAATAAAGAAGGCCGATAATTAAGAATCCGACTGCTGTCCTCTGAAAGATAGCCAGATCAAGATCGATCTGGAGAATACCAAGCTTCATCAAGTTGGCCGAAGAGATCACATAAAAGCTTCATTCTGAACCAGCCCCTACCTCTCTAGTCTAGTCATATCTTAAGATGGTATAAGGCTTCATAAAACCAAAACATAAAACCAAAACGGGGAAAGGATAGGAGAGATCAGGAATCCAAGGAAAAGATAGTCAAGGAGGGATTTGAAATCAAAGGAAAGATAGTCAAGAAATAGATAACTCTGCACTTGCAGTTGGAATGTATAACCAAGACTCATGTATTCCAGTTGCAAATTTCATTACCATTAATTTGCCCTCTGGACGTACTGAGGAAGTTAGAGCCTAGGCTCTGATACCAACCTGTAACGCCCCGATCCCGCGGATACGGGGACGTCACTGCAACGTATATACGTAGGTCAGAACTACCCTCCCGTATATACGCTAAGCATCAGTACCGACAAGAATCAGAGTACGGAAGCAAATGGTGCATTATACATTCCAACACATATAGTACAATTACACAGTTATCATCAGAAGTGATCACAATATTACATGAATATCATATCACTAGTATGCGCAAATGCGGGAATACAAAAGATATACAATATATGAACCGTATAAAAGGGAGCTCACATACAAGTATGCAAGGAACTGTACAAGTGAAGAGTATAAAAGAGCACTCACGAGTTTGCTAAGAGGAAACTCGAGAGGCATACAGGGGGCCTGGAAGGATGGAGCTCTGAAAGGTCGGCTGGGGATCCACGCTACCGCTGCGCCACTCTGATGCAGCAACAGGAAACCCATACGCTCCACGCTCCGAAACCTGGACATGAGAATCCAGGGGAGTCAGTGAAACTCCCCAGGCGAGTATGATACAAAGCCAGGTGGCGAGCCAGAAGGAACACAAGTGTCAAACTCAGAAGACAGGAGGGTTAGAACACAAATGAAATACATATATGGACGGTCATAATACAATCATCAGAAAACCGGAAATCCAAGGTAAAACTGATTTCATGCAAGGTGATTGTATACGCTTAGGTTACGGTCCCATGAGACTAATACATCGAAGGAATAATCCAAACAAGGAAACCCTCATCTATATACCTTTATCTCATGCCACAGAATATCCAAGCGTATAGAATCAGAGTTGCAAATCATATGAAAGTCAAACAGGAATACAAAACGGGAATCATGACATGCATAGCAAGTGCAACAGGAATCATAACAGGTACTTTAACAGGAATCATGACAGGTGACTATTATTATTATTACTTGTCTGACCCATATCTAGGTATGTGACCTGGTGTACGGCCAACCCACATACATCCATATATAAGCAAGCCAAGGGTGTTAACGGAAGCCGATGGAGAACTGATAGTCTTTCTTATAGTAGTTCCATACCCCTGGAACCGGTAGGTATAATCAGTAATATCAAAACAACATCCACCATTGTATATATATATATGTATATATATATACTTTAATTCCGTCACTATAAGCAAGGTATCATTCCGGCATCCATCACTTCCTCCCATACCCATACAAGTTGTCCTTTTTATAGCTTATTAATATGATTATCAGATTATGGGAATGAGTAGGATCATAACTGTAATCATAACGGTAATACATAACTGTAATCAGGTACTACACTCCCATTATCGTGATAATTATAAGAATCGGTGTACCATGCTTGGTATCAAGAGATAGCATGATAAGTGGTGAGGTATATCAAGTAACATGCATAACAATGGATTGATAATAAGTCTGGGTCAGTCATGACATAACAAGATGGTCTTGCCAGATAGTGGCATGTCGGGTAGTCAGGTGATAACATACTGGGAGTCAGGTGATACCACGCCAGATGTAAGGTGATATACATGTGTTAAAAGTAAGCATGCAACTGATATGTCTGAGGCAATAACATGGCAGTGATAACATAACAGAAATCTAGAAGTCAACGACCACGAAGGGTCGGCCACACATGGTATAAAAGCATCAAAAGATATATATAGACATGGAATCAAATACATGAAAATAGGAAATGAAATACTTATCGTTCCGACGAAACTGGAAACTCAAATAGAGATAAGAGAAGAGCGAGACTACTCGCATACAAGAAAGTAGCGAGTGAGAATACTCGCCTAAACCTCAAAGCGCCGAAAGATCCGAAATCCACGAAATCCGGGGCACGCCATAAACTATGATATATATATATGTAGAGTGAAGAGGAGAGAGAAAGAGAGAAGTGAAGATGATGTTAGTCAAGATACAAGTCAAGAAGTATAATATACAACATATAAACCAAGTATAAGATCCAAGTTTGAGAAGGTAAATAACTGTAACAAACAGACAGAATTAGTCGACTAGGGTAGGATGAGTAGTCGACTAATAAAGGGGTTAGTCGACTAACAGTCTGGTATAGTCGACTAATACTGGGTTCCAGAGAGTTGGGTTTGGTTCCAGAGAAAAGTTAGTCGACTAGGGTCATATGGGTAGTCGACTAACAGACATGACAAGTCGACTGACAGTTAGGCTAAGTCGACTAATACTGTGATACAGAGAGTTAAGGTTTCTGGTCCAGGAAGGGTTAGTCGACTAGGGTCAAGGGTGTAGTCGACTAAGGGCCTCTAGTCGACTAGGAACTAAGGTAAGTCGACTAATACTGTGTTTCCAGAAAAGGTTAAGTTTCAGCTAAGGGTTTCTAGTCGACTAATCTATAGGTCTAGTCGACTAATCGACTGGAAACAGTAAACAGAACAGGTTTCCTAGGGTTTGGGTTTGATGGCTAAATAAACATGGATTGAAGTCATAATTGAACATGATATGAATACACATGTATACTAAGAATAGACTAAGTCTAAATGAGTAAGATCACTCACCAAAGAGAGTGATTGGTCTCCATGAGGTGAGGGAGTGATGGTGGTGGTGATTGAAGTTGATGATGAAGAAGATGGTGATGATCCTTTGGTGTTGTTGATGCCCTTGTGGTTGCTTCCATGGTGATGAAGGAGGAAGGAGGTGAAGCTAAAGTGTTGGAGTAGTTGTTGAGGTGGTGGAGATGAAGAGGAATTGAAGGAGGTGAAGGCTAGGGCTTTGGCTCTTGATGAAGAGAATGAAAAAAAAGAAATGAAATGTAAAGGAAGGATATATATAGTATTGGGATTTTGTGAAGGGGGAGCAATTTAGATAGAAGAGAGGGGCTTAATTGCAAAAAGGGGAGGTGAGGTGAGTGTCCTTCTCTTGGCCACTTGGCCGGCCATGGGGGAGAGAGAGAATGAGTGGGATTTAAAAAGGATTAGGTGAAAGTGAGTGGGATTATGTGGAAAATTGGAATTATTGGAAAATTGGAAAAGGCTTTGGTTAGTGGAGGAAGGAAAGAAATAAAGGAAAAGGAAAAATGGAAAAGAAATTATAATGAGAAGATATTTTCTTGGGAAAGAAGATGAAAAATAATGGAAGTGGCGGATTCCCGGGACTCAGTTGCGGATGCGGAAACCTTTCGGGAAAAATACCGGAATCGTCCGAAATTCAAGTATCTCGGAACGACCCGAAATAATTACCAAAAATCAATAATAATATATAAAGACCAATAGTGAAATCCGTTTGAAGAAATACTTTATAGTTTTGAAACTAAAAATCCCGGAACCAGTTATCTACCGACTCCGATGGAATTTTCATAAAATCATAAAATCCTCAGAAAAGCATGTAGGTAAGAAATGTGATTCTAAGAAATAAAGTCTAAAGAATCATCATGAAATTCCAAACTGTTTGAGAATTAAAAATCCAGGAATCGGTCAGCGGCACTGGCCGACACCGGTTTTGAAGATTTTTATTTTAATTCCAGAAAAATCTAGAAAATCATAGAAAATATATAATATTGGGAAATGATATTTAAAACTAAAATCGGTCAATTCTAATTATCAGAATGTCTAAATCGAGTAATACTCTAGGATCGGGCCTTCGGTTCAGACTAGGGCTGACTCCGAATCCACGAATCCAAATCCAAGACAAAACAACCACATAAGGAATTCATAATACAGATTAAATACAGGAAACAAATCGAAAAAATACGACCGAAAATCTGAATACGCAACTAAGTACGTATTCCGGGAACGGGGTATTACAATCCACCCACCTTACAAAAATTGCGTCCTCGCAATTTCGTTAAGGGGTAAATTGAAAACAAAGGGGACAGCGGTGGAATTTATACCAATTAAGATATGAAGCACTATAGGTAGGGCTCTCAAGTCGACTGAACAATAATCATCCTCCGCACTTCCGGCTGTATAAATCTTCGAAAAATGCTGAATAATACTGCTGTTGTCGTGGCTGTGAAATAAATGAATACTGATGATGTCGTGGCTGTGTAATAAATCTTTAGAATAATGCTGAATAATACTGATGATGTCGTGGCTGTGTAATAAATGAGCCAGAATACCGAAGATAAAGAAAACCCTGATAGTCCTGAGCATAATAAAGAAGGCCGATAATTAAGAATCCGACTGCTGTCCTCTGAAAGATAGCCAGATCAAGATCGATCTGGAGAATACCAAGCTTCATCAAGTTGGCCGAAGAGATCACATAAAAGCTTCATTCTGAACCAGCCCCTACCTCTCTAGTCTAGTCATATCTTAAGATGGTATAAGGCTTCATAAAACCAAAACATAAAACCAAAACGGGGAAAGGATAGGAGAGATCAGGAATCCAAGGAAAAGATAGTCAAGGAGGGATTTGAAATCAAAGGAAAGATAGTCAAGAAATAGATAACTCTGCACTTGCAGTTGGAATGTATAACCAAGACTCATGTATTCCAGTTGCAAATTTCATTACCATTAATTTGCCCTCTGGACGTACTGAGGAAGTTAGAGCCTAGGCTCTGATACCAACCTGTAACGCCCCGATCCCGCGGATACGGGGACGTCACTGCAACGTATATACGTAGGTCAGAACTACCCTCCCGTATATACGCTAAGCATCAGTACCGACAAGAATCAGAGTACGGAAGCAAATGGTGCATTATACATTCCAACACATATAGTACAATTACACAGTTATCATCAGAAGTGATCACAATATTACATGAATATCATATCACTAGTATGCGCAAATGCGGGAATACAAAAGATATACAATATATGAACCGTATAAAAGGGAGCTCACATACAAGTATGCAAGGAACTGTACAAGTGAAGAGTATAAAAGAGCACTCACGAGTTTGCTAAGAGGAAACTCGAGAGGCATACAGGGGGCCTGGAAGGATGGAGCTCTGAAAGGTCGGCTGGGGATCCACGCTACCGCTGCGCCACTCTGATGCAGCAACAGGAAACCCATACGCTCCACGCTCCGAAACCTGGACATGAGAATCCAGGGGAGTCAGTGAAACTCCCCAGGCGAGTATGATACAAAGCCAGGTGGCGAGCCAGAAGGAACACAAGTGTCAAACTCAGAAGACAGGAGGGTTAGAACACAAATGAAATACATATATGGACGGTCATAATACAATCATCAGAAAACCGGAAATCCAAGGTAAAACTGATTTCATGCAAGGTGATTGTATACGCTTAGGTTACGGTCCCATGAGACTAATACATCGAAGGAATAATCCAAACAAGGAAACCCTCATCTATATACCTTTATCTCATGCCACAGAATATCCAAGCGTATAGAATCAGAGTTGCAAATCATATGAAAGTCAAACAGGAATACAAAACGGGAATCATGACATGCATAGCAAGTGCAACAGGAATCATAACAGGTACTTTAACAGGAATCATGACAGGTGACTATTATTATTATTACTTGTCTGACCCATATATCTAGGTATGTGACCTGGTGTACGGCCAACCCACATACATCCATATATAAGCAAGCCAAGGGTGTTAACGGAAGCCGATGGAGAACTGATAGTCTTTCTTATAGTAGTTCCATACCCCTGGAACCGGTAGGTATAATCAGTAATATCAAAACACTTCCACCATTGTATATATATATATGTATATATATATACTTTAATTCCGTCACTATAAGCAAGGTATCATTCCGGCATCCATCACTTCCTCCCATACCCATACAAGTTGTCCTTTTTATAGCTTATTAATATGATTATCAGATTATGGGAATGAGTAGGATCATAACTGTAATCATAACGGTAATACATAACTGTAATCAGGTACTACACTCCCATTATCGTGATAATTATAAGAATCGGTGTACCATGCTTGGTATCAAGAGATAGCATGATAAGTGGTGAGGTATATCAAGTAACATGCATAACAATGGATTGATAATAAGTCTGGGTCAGTCATGACATAACAAGATGGTCTTGCCAGATAGTGGCATGTCGGGTAGTCAGGTGATAACATACTGGGAGTCAGGTGATACCACGCCAGATGTAAGGTGATATACATGTGTTAAAAGTAAGCATGCAACTGATATGTCTGAGGCAATAACATGGCAGTGATAACATAACAGAAATCTAGAAGTCAACGACCACGAAGGGTCGGCCACGCATGGTATAAAAGCATCAAAAGATATATATAGACATGGAATCAAATACATGAAAATAGGAAATGAAATACTTATCGTTCCGACGAAACTGGAAACTCAAATAGAGATAAGAGAAGAGCGAGACTACTCGCATACAAGAAAGTAGCGAGTGAGAATACTCGCCTAAACCTCAAAGCGCCGAAAGATCCGAAATCCACGAAATCCGGGGCACGCCATAAACTATGATATATATATATATGTAGAGTGAAGAGGAGAGAGAAAGAGAGAAGTGAAGATGATGTTAGTCAAGATACAAGTCAAGAAGTATAATATACAACATATAAACCAATTATAAGATCCAAGTTTGAGAAGGTAAATAACTGTAACAAACAGACAGAATTAGTCGACTAGGGTAGGATGAGTAGTCGACTAATAAAGGGGTTAGTCGACTAACAGTCTGGTATAGTCGACTAATACTGGGTTCCAGAGAGTTGGGTTTGGTTCCAGAGAAAAGTTAGTCGACTAGGGTCATATGGGTAGTCGACTAACAGACATGACAAGTCGACTGACAGTTAGGCTAAGTCGACTAATACTGTGATACAGAGAGTTAAGGTTTCTGGTCCAGGAAGGGTTAGTCGACTAGGGTCAAGGGTGTAGTCGACTAAGGGCCTCTAGTCGACTAGGAACTAAGGTAAGTCGACTAATACTGTGTTTCCAGAAAAGGTTAAGTTTCAGCTAAGGGTTTCTAGTCGACTAATCTATAGGTCTAGTCGACTAATCGACTGGAAACAGTAAACAGAACAGGTTTCCTAGGGTTTGGGTTTGATGGCTAAATAAACATGGATTGAAGTCATAATTGAACATGATATGAATACACATGTATACTAAGAATAGACTAAGTCTAAATGAGTAAGATCACTCACCAAAGAGAGTGATTGGTCTCCATGAGGTGAGGGAGTGATGGTGGTGGTGATTGAAGTTGATGATGAAGAAGATGGTGATGATCCTTTGGTGTTGTTGATGCCCTTGTGGTTGCTTCCATGGTGATGAAGGAGGAAGGAGGTGAAGCTAAAGTGTTGGAGTAGTTGTTGAGGTGGTGGAGATGAAGAGGAATTGAAGGAGGTGAAGGCTAGGGCTTTGGCTCTTGATGAAGAGAATGAAAAAAAAGAAATGAAATGTAAAGGAAGGATATATATAGTATTGGGATTTTGTGAAGGGGGAGCAATTTAGATAGAAGAGAGGGGCTTAATTGCAAAAAGGGGAGGTGAGGTGAGTGTCCTTCTCTTGGCCACTTGGCCGGCCATGGGGGAGAGAGAGAATGAGTGGGATTTAAAAAGGATTAGGTGAAAGTGAGTGGGATTATGTGGAAAATTGGAATTATTGGAAAATTGGATAAGGCTTTGGTTAGTGGAGGAAGGAAAGAAATAAAGGAAAAGGAAAAATGGAAAAGAAATTATAATGAGAAGATATTTTCTTGGGAAAGAAGATGAAAATAATGGAAGTGGCGGATTCCCGGGACTCAGTTGCGGATGCGGAAACCTTTCGGAAAAATACCGGAATCGTCCGAAATTCAAGTATCTCAGAACGACCCGAAATAATTACCAAAAATCAATAATAATATATAAAGACCAATAGTGAAATCCGTTTGAAGAAATACTTTATAGTTTTGAAACTAAAAATCCCGGAACTAGTTATCTACCGACTCTGATGGAATTTTCATAAAATCATAAAATCCTCAGAAAAAGCATGTAGGTAAGAAATGTGATTCTAAGAAATAAAGTCTAAAGAATCATCATGAAATTTCAAATTGTTTGAGAATTAAAAATCTAGGAATCGGTCAGCGGCACTGGCCGACACCGGTTTTGAAGATTTTTATTTTAATTCCAGAAAAATCTAGAAAATCATAGAAAATATATAATATTGGGAAATGATATTTAAAACTAAAATCGGTCAATTCTAATTATCAGAATGTCTAAATCGAGTAATACTCTAGGATCGGGCCTTCGGTTCAGACTAGGACTGACTCCGAATCCACGAATCCAAATCCAAGACAAAACAACCACATAAGGAATTCATAATACAGATTAAATACAGGAAACAAATCGAAAAAATACGACCGAAAATCTGAATACGCAACTAAGTACGTATTCCGGGAACGGGGTATTACAATATTGCCACGTGTTTCCGTACTCTGATTCTTGTCTGTACTGATGCTTAGCGTATATACGTGAGGGTATTTCTGACCTGCGTATGTACGTCGCAGTAACGTCTCCGTATCCCTAGGATCGGGGCGTTACAAACCCACCAGAAATATCATGAATATAACCCATTAAAAAGATAAATCCATGAAGGATTTTTATTAAGTATTTAACCCCATCTAATTTCCATTTTCCATAAGTAATTTCAGAGTCAAATTTGTCAACCACCTTGTCCCAGAATGGAATATGAAATGATAGAACGGTTGACTTGGACTCAGGAAGGACAAGAACTAATACCGACTCAGGAAGGTGATTTAAGTCAAGTAAAGGTTCAGGAGTCGAAATGAGTTCAGGAATTGGGTCCAAGTCAAGAAATTGAAACTCCAGTCCACATGTATTGTCCAACAATGGAATGTGACCTAATATGGGTGATATCTCTTTACTTTCAATATTAAGGAATTCTAGCTCATCGCCATACAATTCTTCAAAACTAAGGTCAACATCCGGAAGTGTACAATCAGTTAACTGACCCCGAGTTGACATGATCTTGTCAGCGAATAGGTCTTCAGAAGTAAAGAGATTGTGAGAATCTAGGTCACTATCTCATTGAGTTCAATATCAAAAAATGGAAAACTTGCCAATTTGTCAATAGTATCTTCAGAAGTGTATAATTGGTCAAGTTCAATATGATCCTCAAAGATGGGTGATTCAACTTCATTATGAATTTGGGCAGGATCCAATGTCAACTCCGGGAAAAGATTGAAGTCAGGTAAAGATACTGGAGTCATTATTGAATCAGGAAGAAGAATTGAATCACTAAGTTGGGGTTCAAGATCATATTCATTTTCAAGTTCTATTTCAGGAAAAGGAAAACTTGCCAAAATGTCAATGGGATTTGAAATTTGGACAAGTTCAGATGAGCGTGCTGAAATAGAATCTTGATTTTCAAAACTACATGACTCATCGGCTTTAACAGAGTGGCTAGTGACACCAGATCTGGTCAAACGGTGAGAACGTAGAGATTCGACCATCATATCTATGTCACGATTTCTAGCATTTTGAGCATGAGTCATGGTTTCAAGCATCTTTCCATAATTGATGAATTCATTGTTTTGATGAAAAGATGAAGTGTTGTCTTGGAAGTGATAGTGAAATTGTGAGTCCATCAGATTTTGGGATTTGTGTTTGGACTCACGCATACTCATTTCCAAAATTGATGGTGCTTTATTTTGACTGGAGGAATTGAGTATGTATCTTGAAAATATTGTGGACTGGGTGGAGAAGGAGAACAAGGTGGCTGGAAATTATGCTCGGGGTAAGTGAATCCCCAATGACTCGGTGAAGAGTTGAAATCATTATGGAAATTATAGTTATTAGATGGGGGTATGGGTCATATTAATTCGGATAAGACCAATCCGGCACATGAAGTTGGTAAAAGTTATGATATGCCGGGTTGGTAATATCCGAAAATGAAGTCGATGTGTAATATGGATTATTATTAAAGTTGGAAAAATTGTTATTATAAGCCATATCACACAATGAAATACAAACAAAAAGAAATAAACAATTAAACAAACAAAAAAGAAAAAAATTCTAACCTAAGTTAGGGTAGACCTATGACCTAGACGACTCCTAACTGATTAGACCGTCCACGGGAGGTTTAGTGTAACTTTGACCACAAGCTAATCAGCCAGTTCAGGGTAAGGTTGGTGGGAGGTTTTCCGTCAAAGACGTTCCTTAATTAAATAACCACAAACCTTCGGGCTTTCGGCCCTCAATCCCTTTCCTAGACACTGATTTTGCAAGAGTCAATTTCCAACACTTTTCCCCCTTAGGATAATCTCCTAAGTGAGTCCGAGATGTCCCTAAGGCCAACGTCTATTTTTTTTTATTAAATTAGGCTTGGGTTAGTGAGTGCTGGGATAGTGGTTTTTGGGCTAAGAAAAGGGTGATGAAATCTCCCACCTTATCTTATTTATGGGTTAGTGCTCTTAAGATCAGTTTGGTGCAAGTGTACGATATAAACAAACAAGGTTCACTCAAAGCTATAAAATCAACAAGGAGTGAGTCCTAGTCAATATGCAATGCGCACGTACCTTGCTCCAGCACTCTTCAACAGTAAAAGTAATGAATTGAAAAGACACGTGCCTAGAAATGCAAATGTCTAATCAATTTTTAACTTTGCAACCAATTTTTTACTGTTGATTATTAGCAGATATAAGGTGAAGCATACAAAAATTTAAATATTGCAGCAGCTGTATTTTGCAGAGCTAGAAACCCTGCAGAAAAACTGTTAGGAGTTCACTCCTCCTTGCCGCAAATCTGCGGCTTTGGCCGTGGAATTGCGGCAATTCAGAGGACTTCTGGTTTCTGCTTTCAAGAGCAGAAGCCCAGAGCCACTTATATGTTACTGCAATGCAAATTTTCCTGTTCTCTTCACCTGTAACCTGCAACAGAGAAGAAGATTCGTTTAGTTCTTCACTTGAAATCAAAAACCGTTGCTCTCCCCGGCAACGGCGCTAAAAATTTGATTGGGAAGGAGTATAGTGTGGTAGTTTGCACAGATATTCAACAAAGGAGAGTAGGTTTAGAGTCAACCTTAGGTGCTTTGATCACTCCACAATGTATTCAATATGATCGATGTATCCTTTTCAATTAACCGTAGTAGCACAAGCTATACGGGTCGAATCCACAAGGAGAGCTCACGATGGAAGCTTTACGGTTTAATGTGAAGATAGAAAACGAAGGTTCTTCTTTGTTTTAAAAGAATGCAAAAGACATGAAAAAAGAAATGAAAGAATTGGTGGTTGGTGTGTACATGGAATGAAAACTATGAAATAAAATGAAAGGAATAGAAGACAAGATTTGCTTTGGAATTAATACTAAAAGAAAGAAAAACTTGTAGAAGATTTTTAGATGAGAAAACCATGACTAGCTAACCTTACTAATTTGCTAAACTTACTAAACTCCGTGATGGTGATGCGTGCCTTATGTTGATTCATCGGCATATGTTTGTCTTGCGTGTCGGTCTAGTTACTTTCCCACTTGGATGACGGGTGATCATTCTTGGACTTGTCTTGTAGCCTCATAGATGTCATTGGCCTACAAGATAGACTTTCAAAAATGAAATCAAAAGAGCGACACTCAAGGGATGCTAAGGAAGAAGATACAACATTCATTAAATGAAGTAAAGAAGTTGTACAACAAATAGCATATGTTTGGTGATCCATCTCCATGTTCCATCAAGGCACTTGTTCTAAGACAAGGCTCTAAATGAGGCACACATGAATCATATGGAGAATTACAACAAGAACTTGCCTAGCATGAAAGTAACCCATCGGGGATGAAAAAGACCATACAACTTGCAAGATTAAAGATAGCAATCACCCGTGAGTTAGTAGTTAGCAAAGTTAGTGGTTAGCTAGTCATGTTAGAAGAAATTAGCTACTAGCCATTACAAGAAAAGAAAAGCAAAGCATGAATAAAAGTGCAAGGAAAGTAAAGTTAGAATTAAAGAAAGTAAGTAAACACTAGAAAATGCAATAGAGAAGAAAAGAGAATGGATTAATCCTTACTTCACAAGTTGTCACGCCTTGGTTTACACAAGCTTTCTCTCTCTTATAATCTCTCTCTTATGCAGAATTTCTAGGGAGGAAGAAGAAGACCTAGAGTACTAAAATCCTAAAGAGAAACCTACAAAAATACAAAGCTCTATCCTCTAATCTCTCCTCTCTCCATCCTTCTCCTTTTTTTGCGAAGGCCCTGGTGGTGTATTTATAGCCTCAGAGAGAAGTCTCTAGAACCCAGGTTGTTGGAGAAAATCCCGGGCTCAACAACCTTGTAACTGCCGCATATGTGCGGCAGTTGCCGCAGATATGCGGCAGAATCTTGGCCGTTGAGGCCGAGATTTCTGGTGCGAGTTTGTTACAGGTTGTTAGCCACGTGGTCCTTCTAGAAGTTTGAGTTGGCGCGTGGATATCTCCAGATCACGGCCTCAACCTTTGGGCTCTCTTTGGGCTTTGATTTATTTTCCTTTAATTCTTAGATAATTAAAGGAATTTTGGGCTTTTCCTATTTAGAATATGGACCTGCAAAAATAGAGAGAAAAGGATTAAAAATCACATTTTTATTTGCAATATGCATGGTATGGATGTGGCAAAATATGCAAAATTGAATAACAATCAGTATGCAACACAATAGTCTCCCTTGATGAACAAAAGCAATATTATGCGGGGAGTGACTCGGATGTTGGAAATGATGCTTCCAACGTATACTACATGGTCCAAGGGATAACCCCCTTGAGGTAAACTCCGAATCCGAGCTTAATGAGGATGTTGATATGCCATATGATGAACTTGCATCGTTTTGTTAACAACTCCTTGAAAAATATGATTTACTTAAAAAGGAAAATAAGAATTTGAAAAAGAAATATGACTCCATTTTAGAAGAAAATGATTCTTTTAAAAATAAAGTTGCATGCATTGTAAAAGAAAATGAATTTTTGAAAAATGAGAATTTTTCTTTGTCCTCTAAGCTAAATGATCTTTGTGAAGGAAATACTTCTTTGAAGAATAAAATTGTTTTGGTGGAAAAGGAAAAAGAAATTGCTTTGAATGAAATCAACTCTTAAAAAGAAAAATTGTTTCAAAGAAAAATATTTCTAAAAAGAAAAAGATTGTTGATCATGCATTTCATGCTACTACCATTGATAAAAATGAAATAAATTTTTTGAAAAATAGAACAGATTAAGCTCAACTTTGAGCAATTGTGCATTTAATCATAATAGATTTGAAATCTTGTTTCAAAAGAAACGAGTTCTACATGTACATACACATCACCCACGGCACACATATGCACATCATGATCACACTCATTCTCATGTGCATTCTAGTGCGTACAAATGTACACATTGTGACCGCAAAGGCCATTTAGTAAAATTTTATTATGATAGAGTAGATTCTATTAATTTTTCTAATAAAAATGTTTGGGTTCCGAATAAGACTAACCCCCCGTGAACCCAAAAGAAAATGGGTACCAAAATCCCCACCTCTTGTGCTTGATATAGGTGTGAGTTCTCACATGACGTGAGAAAGTTGGTGCCTTGGTGGTGGATGCATGTGCTTGATGGATACTACAAATTGATGCATCACTATCAAGGAGTTTGGTGGGAAGACCACCATGTTTTGGAGACTTAAAATATAGTCCTTTGGTTTGGTAACTATCTCTAAACTCTTATTTTATTTACATGCTTTTACATTGATGATTTTTAGCATGTTCATGTTTTGTGCTTCATGTAGTAAATACTTGTTTAGATGTAATTTTTGTCAAAACTTGTGTATATACTTGTACAAGTAGTGAGCAACATTTGATTCATATATGTTTGCACTTCATTGCTCATTTGTACTCATTACATGCACTTGTATAGCCTAATTTTGATGATTACCTCATTTATACATGTTTTGCCTATTTTCATATTTTTGCTTCATGTATATATAATTTTTGTCCAAAACTAATAAATATACATGTATACCCTTGAGTCTCTTACCTTCATGCAAATACTATTATGGACTCTTTTATGTTTGGGATATGTTTGCATATTGTTAGTTTTGGATAAATCATACATACACCTTGAAGTTTGTTTTTAAATGAAAAATAAATCTTTATGATTTTCATATTTGTTTGATAAAATGATATTCATGTTTGTTTTGAGCATCATTGACTATTTTCATGAATATACTATTCACATGATGCTTGTACACTCACATTATTTTTTCGTTTATTCATGACTTTGTTTCATGAACACTTTTATGACCCTTATAGATTTTGAGTGTCAACTCTTGTATATTTGGTATGTTTCATGAGATACATATGTTTTGTTTTCATGTTTGAATTATCTTTAACTAGTTTTTCAAAAATTACTTTAACTAGTTATTTATTCTTCATTTGGTAGTATTTTCACAATGCAACTATTTTCAAATCTTATTTTTGAAAACTTCTATCCTTAAAAGGCAGATGGATGGGCGACCATACCTTATATACTCAAATTACATATTTTTTATCATGTGCATGAAAAGGGTGGATTATTATGAGTTATATACTTGCTTCTCATCATATTTTCAATTGATATCACAATTGATATTTTTTTGTATACTCATAATTTGTTTCTATATATGTATGCTTTAAATTTCAATAATATCAATTTCTATTGGTATTTTTCTTTTCATACATATATATGGTTTGATTGTGCTTGATTTACAAAATATTTACATGATTAAAACACAAAGTTTGTTTATGCTAAGCTTGAATTAAATCTTGATTTCAATTGGTATCTCAATTGGTACTTTTATAAGCTTATGCATTATTTTCAATTGGTATTTTTATTAGTATCAATATTTACAATATGCTTCAATTGGTATCAATATGTTTCAATTTTCAATTGGGTTTAAATTTCAATTGGTATCAATGTGTTTTACCTATTTGGTATCAAAATTTACCATATATTTCAATTGATATCAAAATATAAGATATTTTCTTTTATTGGTATCAAAATGTTCAAGTGTTTCAATTTCAATTGGTATCACAAATTTCCTATTTCATATGGTATCAAAATCTTGTAATATCTAAAATTGATTTGTTGATTTAAGAAAAATTCAAAATTTGTATTGTTTATTTACAATTGGTATCTTAAAATTTTGTTTATGCACAAATGATATCTCAAATTTGTTTTAGTAATTATCAAAATTTGTGCTAAAATATTTTGATATGTATTGTCTATATGCAAGGGGAGCTTAACATCTCTTCTATATATAGATTTATGTTGAGTGTATTTTATATTGAGGAGGTTGGCATCTCTTCTTTATGTGATACACGTGTGTAGGGGGAGCTTAGCATCTCCACTTATGCATTGTATATTATACGTTATGTTAGTTAGGGCTTGTCATCCCTTCTTCATGTACTGCATGTGTGCAGGGAAGCTAACTTAGCGTCTTCCTCTTCATGAATGTATATCGCATATATATCCTTATTCTTGATTTGTTTGATTTTACCCCTTTGTTGATGATTGACAAAAAGGGGGAGAAAGATTTTGAGTTTATATATGCCTATTTGAGTTTTTGCATAAATTGAGTTTTTGCATCTTATGTTTTACAACATGGGAGAATGTTTTTGAAAGTTTAAACAAAAAGGGGAGAAGGTTTTTGGGAAAAGAATTTTGGATATTTGCATGTTTCTCTCACCTTATTGATGCATACATATTTGTTTAGTTTCATGTACTTCATTGAATATCTTATTGTTCATTGCTATGCATGAGTTAAGGGGGAGTTTCTATGAAGCTTAACTTTAATCCATGCAATATAACTCCATGAGTTTTGTCATTATCAAAAGGGAGAGATTGTTGGCCCAAAGGCCCATCACTCTAGTTTTGATAATGATTAACTCATGTAGTTATAGTACTAATGATCTTGTGTTAATTAGTCTCAGATATGTGATCAAGATCTTAGTAGGTGTTTAGCTTCAACAAAGGATTTAAAGTCAAGTTTTGGAGCTAGCACGTGTTGATTCAAGAACTTGTGCATCAAGACCACATCAAGTACTCAAGAGGAGTCTAACTCATTGGATCATGGTTTGGACCAAGTCAAGAAGGAGAAGAAGATTTTCAAGTGAAGACCTTCAAGAGAAGACTTGTATCTAGGTTTGTTTTTTGTAAGATTTTAGTTTTAGATAAAATGTAAAGGATAGATTAGGGGGTGGATTACTCAAGTATCATATACACTCACACACAAGATTTAGATGTGTTTTCATAAAAAGATTTCGTTTTGGAAAATACCGTTTTGATTTTTGAGCTTCAAAGTATACATGTTTTTATCAAAACTTTATTTAGAGCTTAATGTCAAAAACATAGATATTTCATCATATATGTGTAGTGGATCATATCCATACACACTAAGATTTAAAAGTGTTTAGAATATCTTGTTTTTATATTTGGAGAAGTTTTAAAAAAATCGGTTTTCAATTTGAAAAAATCAATTTGAAAAAATACAGATTTTCGTCTAAGGCAAAACTTCCATAACACAAAAATATTTCAAAATATTTGTAACATGTTTTGATTTTTACTCAAACATGTTTGTATATCAAAGTATAATACTGAACTTATTTTTGTAGATTTTTTGTGAATTTATGAGATTTTATCAAAGGTAAAAAGACAACTTTTAAATCCCTGAAAATACTATTTTTGGCCTTCTGCCGGTCGACTGACGTGCACAAAACGTGCATGGCCAGGGCCGGTCGACCGTACGGTCGACTGCTAGAGAGCCTTTGCTCTCTGGAAATGGCCCGGTTGACCGGGCGGTCGACCGCTAGGCCATTGCCCTGAAGGCGGTTGACCGGCCGGTCGACCGACCTTCCTAACGGTCGAAAAATTGACCGTTGGCGGTCGACCGACAGCAATGCAGACTGCTGACTAGGCCACCAACGGCCATATTTTGGAGCCTATTTATATGGGGTTCCCATGGACTGTTTTACACAAGATTTCAAGTGGGTTTTTGAGCTAGTTTTTCCTACACTTCTAAGTGTTTGTCTCCACTTGTTTTAGAGCCAAAACTTTCATATCAAAAGGAGAGTTTATCAAAAGTGTTTTCAAAAGAGTTTTTCTTGAGTTTTTCACCACAATCATTCCTTACTTTTCTCACACATACTTGAGCTTTCCATTGACAAATCCATCCTATAGGAGAGTTGTTGTGAGATTATTTTTAGGTGATCAAAGTGTTTAGATCACCAAGTGTTCACTTTTGTATTTGAGGAGGCGAACTTGCGGGTTTGCATTATTTCGGGTTCTAGTGAGAACTCGGTGTAGAGGTGCGGCTTCGACAAGCTTGCGTGCTTGCGTGTGTTTGTTCTTGCGGGAACAAGAGAGGAACTAGAGAGTCCAAAGGAGTTCTAGTGTGAACTCGCTTGTAGGTGTTGCGGCACCGAGTGATCCGGAGGGATCATTTTTAGTGAAAATCCTTCATAGTGTTGAAGGTGGAGACGTAGAGCAAGGGTGCTCGAACCTCGAAACAAATCTCCCGTGTTTGCGATTGCTCTCTCCATCTCTCACTTGTGTTTATATCTTGCATGCTCTTATTGTTTATATTCATTACTTGCTTGAAATACTTGTGCTTATATTGTTATATGCTTGGGGATTGTTTGCTCACACTTGTATTCAACTAAGAGAGCCAAAGCAACACCTCAACTCTTATTTAGAGGAATCTTGAGGAGTTAGTCCAGAGCCCTTCACGGGGAATCCGGCTACACTCTTGTGTTATACTTGGTATGTTTTGCATAAGAATTTTTAGCTTGTATAAATAGTTTTTATTCCGCATTAATTCACCATTAGATTAGCTAGTCACCTATTTACCCCCTCTAGGTGATTTCAGTATGTGGAGTAGCATCACTCTCTACCCGCTACGATACCTCTTTAGTCTATCTACTTTCAACTACTGAGAGCAGGTAGGCTTCATCATAGAAGCCTCATCGAATATGACATCTCTGCTCACCACAATATTCTTGTCTTTGGGATCCACAGCTTGTAGCCTTTTACACTTCTTTTGAAACCCAAAAACACAGCCTTTTTTGGTTGAGATCCAATTATCTTCTTTGGTGTGATAGTAGACTGGACATTCAAATATCTTGATTATATCATAATCTTAAGCAGCTTTTTTAGACCAAACTTTTATCAAAATATTACCTCCAATCATAGACGATGACAACCTGTTAATGAGGTAGTTTGCATGAGTCAAAGCCTCAGTCCAAAAGGATTTTGATAAATCTGCATTAAACAACAAACATCGAACCTTCTCTAGGAAGGTACAGTTCATTCTCTCAGCCATCCCATTCTGTTGCAGTATTTCTCGAACTGTGAAATGCCTCCCTATGCCTTCATCTTGGCATAACTGTAGAAATAGATCATTCTTGTACTCCCCACCATTATCAGATCAGAGTATCTTGATCTTTCTACCAGTGTGATTCCATAAGCGTCTTCCACTTCACAAACAAATTTAGGTCTTCGTTCTTGTGTCGCATGTTGTACACCCAACTATGCCTAAAATAATCATCAATAAATGATACAAAATAATAATTACCTCCAAGTGATGTAGTCTTGGTAGGTCCCCAAAAGTCTGTGTGAACATAATCAAGAATCCCTTCGGTGCGGTGAATTACAATGCCAAACTTCACCTTCGTCTTCTTGTCAATAACACAATGTTCACAGAACTCCAATTTGCACCTTTCAACAATCCTTCCTTCGTCAATGCTTGCAAAGATTTTCCACCTGGATGTCGCAGCCTCATATGCTATAGTCTGGTGGAATCGTCATCTGCACCTTCTGAAGCCGCCAGTTGCCATATCACTATTATTATCCTTCAAGTAATACAAATTATTTCATCTGACGCTCTTTAGAACAATCATGGAGCCTTTGAGCATTTTGAGAACACCATCTCTAAGAGTCCCTTTAAGGCCTTGTGCCTCTAAAGCTTCAATATAGATCAAGTTCTTCTTCAACTGAGAAATCTCCTTCAACTCTCTTACCATCCTATCGAACATATCGATAAGAATAATAACTATCTCCTCCATACGGTATGTATGATCTCACCCATCAACACCAAGCCTCCATATAGTTTCTCGAAACTAGAAAGCCACTCCCTCTTTGGACAAACATGATAGGTAACACCCGTATCCAAAATCTATTCAGAAACATCTGAATAACAAACATTAGAAGTAATAGATAGTGAATAAATAGAAGAGTCATAATCAGTAACATCTGCCTGTACGATGTTTGCCTCTGACCGTGGCTCCTTTTTATTTTTTAGCTTTAGATAACCATTTTTCCTTTGTCTGTTCTCCTTAAAGAACGCACACTGATCCTTTCCTAAGTTACAATTATTAGACTTGAACTTTGATTCTTCTCGATCTCTTTTGTCCTTCCGATTGGAAACTCCATCCTCTTGCAGTCAATACTAATGCTATGCTACTGGAGGACTTCTTGTCCTTCCTTCTTAACTCATGGTTCACAAGAGCAGTCGATACCTTATCATAACTAAGTGATGACTTACCATTGATCAAGGTTATAAGAAAGGTCTCATACTCATCATCAGAAAGAGAACTCAATAAGATCAACGCCTTGTCTTCGTCTTTGATCATCTCATCCACGTTAGCCAAATCTGCAAGAAGCTTTGTATAGTTGTTCATGTGCTCACTAATAGATATTCTCTTCTTCAACTGAAAGCGATAAAACCTTCTCTTCATCTGCAAGCAATTATCAACGCTCTTCTTCAAGTACTTGCTCTCTAGAATCTCTCAAATCATCTTTGCAGAGGTCCGTTCATCACATGATACTATAGACCTTGTGTCAGACAAGATATGATGATGTCATACGCCATCTGATTCATCTTCTTCCAATCTTTTCTTGAATATTCGCTGGTTTCTCTTGCAATTTCAGAGTATCTTCAAGATTCTGTGTATTCAATGCATCCATCACATTGCATCTCCACATATCAAAGTTATTTTTGCCATCAAACTTCACCACATCGATCTTTGATTAGTGGATGTTCACGATCTTCACCGTTGATTGATTAACTTCAGCCATCTCCATCAAATAATCTCAACAAAAATTTCAGAAGAAATATTCAAACGACATAAAGATGAAATCTTTACCTCCAAACAGGAAACCCTATATCAGATCTTCCCAAATTATCAATTTCACCACCTCCAAGATCGCACCTGGAGCTGTGATACCACTTGTTGCGCCTATGCGAAGGCACAATCACTTATTGTTGAGATCAGATTGAGAACACGCCAAAAGACTAATCACAAATATAGCACAGATAATAAACAAAAGAGGTGAATAAAGATTTAACGAGGTTGGACAATATGCCTACATCCTCAAGACAGAAGGGAGAGAATTTTATTCAATACCAAAGGGTTTTCAACTTAATGCAATTGATCACAAAGGATCTCATATTTATAGCAAGAGAAAGGAAACTAAATCCCAAAATTCGGGTAAAAAACATAATCAAAATTCAACTTGAAACAAAATCTGCATTCAGGTTGGATTCACTAATTTTGCTGCAGAGCTTTCGAAACTCTTGATCAGCTTTCAAAAGAAGCCTTCCCAAGAGCAACTCTCTCTCAGAGCTTTCAAAAGCTCTGGATATTAGCTTTTAAAAGCTAGCCACTTAAGCTTTTGAAAGCTTCCTGAAGCTTTCTAGAGCTTCAGCCTATCAAAAGCTTGGTGTAGTGGTCAAAAATTGGCCCTCATCAGATGGTGATACGTATCCAAGCAACCAAGCACCCCCTTCGAGACTTCTGCATCATTCAATCTTCCCAGAAACTCCACCACTCGAACATCTCTGATCTCCTCCATCCCGAAGACTCTGAAATCCCTCAATTCGAGCTTCAATGACAGACCATCCCCAATCTCCACCGTCAGTTACGCAGCCCAATCCTGTTCCACGTTCATAAAGTACAGTGCTCTTCAGCACATCAATTATGGATAGTGACGGATTTCTCATGCAATCCCAACAAATTAGCACCACTGATCCTGCCGTTACAACATGTGAAACGTGCAGATCTCATCCACGATCATTGACATCTAGTCCAACAACTCAGTGAAAAATAAATAGATCTCTTCCCCTAGCAAGAAAGGGGGCCGAACCTTGAAAAGTCGAATTATGTACACTCCTTCCAAATCACTGTACTTCACAATCAGAGAATTATAACGAAGTTTCTCCTCCTCCCCGTGATTTTTCCCAGTTAAGGGTTTCATGTAAAATTCTCGGTGTTTGTGTTGTGATTACTTACTTGTATTTCACCCCTCTTTTTCAATCTCGCTTGTGGTGAGGATTGATCATCCGATCGCTTGTGGCGAAAAATCACCACCACACTAGGTATTAGCCTTTGAAAGCTTCAATCTTCAACTTTGATCTTTGATCTTTGACTGTCATGTGCTCCTCCTTTCTCCGAACTAACTCCAATTGAGTTTAAAAACTCCATTTTTTATCTTCTCCCTTACATATACTACAATATTTGTATTTGTTTTCTTTTAGCCAAAACAGATTCGGACATAGACATTCTAACTCACCAAGCATATTAGTTAGATACGAATTCAGACTCGGATTGGATTCAGATACTTGTCGGATATTAGAGAATATGAGTTTAGTTTCGTGAAGGAATTTATCCGCGGTTTTATACATATAATGATTGGCCAATCACAAAACCATTCTGCAAAGTGGTGAAGACACACATCTCCACACTCGGTGCTCATCCTCAGTTCTTTCTCTCATCTCCTCCAGCAGGTGGTCCGCTCCTTTGATGATCCATGTCTCCAGCAGATGCTTCATTCTCGATTCTTGTTCAATATTAGATCTCTTCTCAAGCGGATACTACCAAGTTTCTCCTTCTCATCCCTCAAATTCTCAATACATCCATCTCCTATTTATGTGAAGTTGTTAAGATATATTTACTTATTTGGAAACATTATGATATCTCAACTTGTTAATTCAAAACTTTTCACTCTATGTACAATCATATATCTTCATATTTAGATTGCGGCCATAGTCTTCATGAATGGTATTAATTTTGTAGTGTCTCTCTTACCTACCTATTGAGATCCATATTTGGAAAAAATCCATTATTATGATAAGAATTGATATATAAGAGAGTCTAGATAAGATTCCTCAGAGAAAGAGAATGAAATTTTAGTTAGAATTAGCATGAATATGCTAGAGAGGAAAAAAAACGAGAAAGACAAAAAATGAAGACGGTGAAAACACTAATGCTGAAATAGACTTAAATGATGATGAAAATTTTAGGAAAGTAACTTTACTGAGGAAATCTAAGGCAAGCAGAGCAACTTGCGGGAACAAATACCACACACGTGATTATTGTTCATGTTGACATTTGAAATGGTAGAGAAGAACAATTAAGATGAGCTAATCAGCAATAATATAATTTTGATGGTGATGTTGCATAGAAAATCGAAAATCTAAGCCTCCATCAAATAAATTTGGTTTCCATTTGATTGCTATAACTTCTCGGAGTACAATTATGTAACTTGCTCACGTACATTTCCTACGATCAGATCTGCTGGCAGTAGCAGAACAAATGGGCTATTTCAGACAACAATGCACTGCACAGATCAATCTGGGAGAAGATACACTTCCTTTTCCAATTTCAAACGCCACTTGCAGCTGCCACAATCCTTACCCTGGCAACTTGAAAGATGTTTCTGAAATGTTATCAAAGCAACATACATGGAGGCATGATGTAAAACCAAAAAAAAAATCTAAGAATTTTAGAAAAAAAATTAGAGATGAAAGAAAATAACTAAAGATTAAAGACTTTCCACCTTCATGATCTCACGCCGCTTCATGCCGCACGCTCATCGGTCTTGCAATCACCCGTAGGCTCAATCTTAGTTTCACATTTAGGATTTCACACGTTGCCATGAGCGACACACCCTCAAGAAAAAATACCCAAACAATTTTTCTCAAAATTCTAACCTCCTTTTTATTGAAAGGAAATGAAGTATTTAGATAAGCCTACAGTCTGGAATTTTCATCACATAATAACCGATGTGAGACTAGATATGAAAATAAAGACTAAATAAAATTAAAAAAAACATGCTAGGCTCAAAAGAAAATACAAACCTCAATTCGAATTCTCTCATGGCATTGATTACTCCATCTGGGCCTTCCTGCAAGCAACTCATTACACTCTCAAACAAGAACAGGATAAAAAAACTGGTCTTTCTTGCTGCTTCTCTGATCACTGTGACTTGTTTACCAAGACATGTTTTCTCTACACAAGGGGAGCGATAATTGGATGATATGAAAGATACAACTCTCGAACACCAACAAATTTCAGGGGGGAAAAGAGTAGAGAAAAAAGAAAGATGTATGAAGTATAATTATCCAAAAATCTGTATTCGACTGTTATGACTAGTAAATACAAACCCCGAAAACCAAAAGACTTGCAGCTTTTTATATATTTGTGTTTCTTGAGAACCCTGTGTGTTGAATCAAAATTTCACCCTCATTGAGAACTGGGAGAGGAATGCAAGGGTCTAACAAATCATCTCGAAAGAAAACTAGATGCTCTCTCTGAAGTCTGATGAATAGTTATCTGCCTCTTCATATGAATAAATAAGGCAGACCATCTTGCTTATGAATATCGAAAGTTCGCGAGACTAACCACCATGAATCAATTTCACAACTACTGTAGCTGCCCCTTCTAAAAACTTGCCAAAGCCTATCTGCAATCTGCACCAACTGCTTCCTAGTACAATGAGAATTATCAAATTATTGATATGGTGACTTAAAAATTAAATATTTTAAAATTACACAAAAAGTAAGAAAAAATTTGCCATATATGGCTTTTTTCTGAATGATTAATGAAGATTAGTTAAATTGCAATCAAAACTTCTATAATACAATAGTTAATGCAGCAGTAATTTTTTAAACAGATACCGTATCTGAATATTAATGTAACTTACATGAACAATTAGAGAAGTTAAAATTATGACAAAATCAATTTGAAAAGCTCTTTGTGTTTACTATTGCACATGCTTAGCGAGTTAATAATATCAAATAAGAGGTACAACAATATAAACAACAAATCAACAACAAAGCCTTTGTCCAGAGTTTGCGGGTCGGCTACATGAATCCTTTCTTCCATTCAGCTTAGCTTTGTTGTGGGCCATCTCACTTAAATCAAGCACTACCATGTCCTTAATTACCTCCATCCAATATGTTTTGCCTTCCCCCTAGTTTGCTCCATTAACTAAGATCTTATCACTTCTAATTGGCATCCTTATTGACCCCACTTGCACATATCAAAATCATCTCATCTAGTTCTCGTTTGATCCTTGATAGGAGCAACCTTTAACTTCGTGTAGGTGGCACCCGTTTCTTATCTTATTTTATAAAAAGAAGTATGATATGTGATAGATTTGATCCAATTTAATAATTCAATTGGAATCAAAGTCATGGGATAAAATGAATATGATAGAAAGGATTTATCACGATAAAGAGATTATGGTTTATCACAGTGAATTAGAGGGAAATATAAGAGCAGCGCAATCCAACCAACCACTCAACTCTATTATTAGTTCTTTCTGATTGATTAGATAATTTTTTTTTTTTTTCTAGTTTAAATTTTTGTAGCTCAGGTTATCAGATTAGAGTTTTGAGTGTCAAAGATGATCCTTTCAACCATTACATATTTTAAGAATTTAATTACATGTTCCCTATTCATTGATTTTGACTCTTATTTTCTCCTAAATATCATATATCTACTTTTGGGCACTTCAAACCCAGATCTCCTCTTGTATAAGTGGTTGTCAACCAATATCGACCAATGCATGAAGCAGATGTACTTGGAATTCCCTTCCATTAGATTAACTAGAGTTAGGACTGGGGGTAATCATAGAGGTACAAGATGTACTAGTTACGATAGATGTTTAAAGTTCATACTTGATGACAGATGGTAGGGAAAAAGCTTTTCTGTATCGATTATGGACATTTGTCTCTTGAGATTTTTCTGGTTTTTTTTACAATGATACAGTCTATCAAACACATTAAATGATGGAATTTGGACATAAACCACCCTTTAATCTTGTCATTGTTCTCTGAATTTTTATCTACATTGCTAAGTTTT
>JAVJIF010002758.1:0-99238 GCA_038442645.1 Agave tequilana
GGAGTGCTTCGCCCTCGCTTCGGGATCTGCAAGAGGAACTTTTCAAAGTAATTTGATCCAGGGCTCTGCCCCCGAGCCCCTGAGGGGCTCCCCGCTTCCCTTCTAATCCCCACGGCGACTTGACGCGCAGATCAATCCGCGTAATGACTCTGCGTAAGGTGATAAATCATCAGGGCAATAATTAAGCTTCACAACTTAACATTTCTAGTTGTTGAATCTATTGGAATCTCTTCTATCTGTCGTGTCATCTTCTCCACTGAATTGAAGCACCCAAAACCAACAATATCCACTTTGACTCACATTCCATGAGTCCTCTGTAGAAATTGGCCTCCACCCCATCAAATAAGCTTCCTCCCTCTTTTATGACTCCGCACAGCTCCGTCCCAAGAGTCCATTCTTCACTTTATCTTTGGAGAACATTGATGAAGTTTAGAGATGCTCTGAACTTCTCCACTGGATGGTCTTTGTCATTATGTCTGCTGGATTCTTCTTGTAATGATTTGATCAATCAATAACATTTTCCACTGCAAACCATTGACGTGCCTTGTGATATCTCACATCGATGTGCTTTATCTGCTTATGATACTTGTGATTCTTAGCAAGATGTATCGCACTCTGATTGTTGTATTAGATCTGAACTGAATCCTGTATGATTCCAAATGTTACAGACAAATTCTCTCAACCACAAGGCTTCCTTATTGTCTCAAATGTAGTCATGTACTCCACCTTTGTTGTTAAAAGTGCCATTGTGCCTTGCAACTCTTTCTTCCAACTAAGAACACCCTCAGCTATTGCGAATACATAACCCGTCGTAAATCGTCATTAATCAAAATCTCCAGCATAATCTGCATCAACATATCCGTGCAGTATCTTAGGTTTCCCTGTTTTCAATTTGTGAAACACGAGCTTAATTCAGTAATTCCTCGTAGATACCAGCACCCACTTTATCGCTTTCAAATGGTGTCTTCCTAGATTCGACATGAACGACTTATTGTACAACCGTATAGACTAAGTCAGACCTAGTATAGACTATATCATATATCAGTGATCCCATCGTGCTAGCATATGGTACTAGAGACATCTCATCCTCCTCTTCTTGTGAGTTTAGACATTGACTGGATGATAACCTGAAGTGATCTACCAAAGAAGCAATGACCGGTCTTTCTTCAGTCATGTTAAACTTTTCAACATCTTAAGAACATAATTCTCTTGGATAACCTAAGTCTGCATGTACTCCTGTCTGGACTGATCTCCATACTTAGATCTTTTTGTCTGCTTTAATCTTTCATGTCAAAGTCATTTATCTGAGCTTTAAACTTCTCAATGTCTATTTCTCGCAGGAATCAATATATTATCTACATACAACAACACATATGTGAGATATCATTGCACCGCTTGAAATAAACACAATTGTCACTCATATCGGGTGTAGTTGGCTTTAATCATGATGAGTCGAACTACTTGTACACTGCTTGAGAGACTACTTCAGCTCATAAAGGGACTTCTTGAGAAGACACACCATGTTTTCTTGACTTTTTTAAACGAACCCTTCAAGTTACTTCATATATGTCTTCTTCTCTAGCTCACCATGCAGAAATATTGTTTTCACATCCAGTTGCTCCACACGAGATCACCTTGAACCACGATTGCCAACAACATCCGAATAGATGTTTGACTGCAGAAGAGAAGATCTCATTATAGTCAATACCCTTCTTCTGAGAATACCCTTTGGCAACTAGCCTTGCCTTGTATTGCTCACTGTCCTTTCGAAAGACCCACCTGCAATCTATCGCTTTAGAACCCTTTAGTAGATTCATCAAATCTCATATTTGATTCCTCTCCAAAGACTTCATCTCCTGTTCCATGGCTATGGCCCAATTGTCACTGTCATCCGCCTTGATGGTCTCCTTGTAATTGACAGGATCTCCAGCTTCCGTTATTAATGCAAAAAAAGACTTGGTCTTCTTCCAGCTATATCTGATTGGGGTACTGAAAACTGACAAACCGTCTCAACGGTCTACGTTGCACTTGTTGCTCCTGAGTTAGCTTCCTGCATGTCTTTATTTGAAACTGAGGAGTCTCCATTTGACCCAACAGGCATGTTAGAGTCATCTGAAAACTTAAACTCCTTTCTCTGAGAATTCGTTGAACTGTTTGAAGCTCCATCTGCGTCTTGTCCTCCGTCTTTGACTTTGCTTACAACATTGAATTTTCATCAAAGACCACATCTCTACCTATAAAGGCACTCTTCTTCTCTGGATCACAAAGCATGCATGCCCTGGTTCCCTTAGTGAAACCGATGAAGTAACACCTTTTTGACTTGGACTCCAGCTTGTTTCTCTCTTAACTATCAACCAAGTTGTATGTCAGACAACCGAATATCCGTTAGTTGAATAATCCACTGACTCTTCTCGTCACATCTCTTCTGGAATCTGAAGACTAACGGCTGTAGATAATAAAATGTTCACTAAATAGCTCGCATGACTCACCACCTCAGCCCAAAAACCTTCTAACATGTCCGTCTGTAACCTCATACTGCGGGCACGCTCTGTATAATTCATGCGCTCGGCTACTATATTTTGTTCCGATCGTCCGACACTACATGCTCAGCTAGTGCTCAACACCTTCACTTAAGTACTCCTTGTATTTCATGAATGTATACTCACCCCATTGTCTGGCCTCAAGAAATTCATCTTCCCTTTTCTGTTTCTCCACCATGACTTTTCACTCTTAAACTTCTGAAATATCTCTGATTTCTGCTTCAAGAAATACCACATACCTTCCGGAGAAATCATCTATAAAAATAACATAATAACATGCCCCCCTTGAATACAATTGGCGAAGGTCCCCACACATCCAGTGTGTATAAGACTCGAAAAGCCCTTAATTTTGTGCACTGAGGTAGTAAAAGCTACTCTCGATTGTCTACCATAATGCTTATATAGGTTAATTTTTCATTATTTAATACCTGGTAAAACTCTTTTGTTGTGTAGGGCTCGAAGACCTTACTCGCTCATGTCTCTAAGACACATGTGTCAAACTCTTGTAGTGTCCTTCTCTGTTGTTACGAAAGCATCATCAATCACCACGCCTTCGATCACCTTGTACAAGTTCGTCGTACACTCTGCTTTGAGGACAGTCATGGAGCCCTTAGTACCTTAGAGCTCTATCCGTGCCTGAGAACTTACATCCTAAGCTTCCAACGAGAGAAGGTTTTTTCCTCAGATTTAGAACGTGTCTCACATCCTTGAGTGTTCGCACATGTATCAAACATCTTCATCGGATACTGCCTATTCCAACAGTCTCGCATGCAACATCATTTTCATCAGGACCATACCCTTTTTAAAAGGCTCATATGTGCTAAATCACTCCTTTGAGTACATGTAGTATGTACACCCCCGGTCAAGCAACCAAACATCTGGGAACCTCCCTTTGCCTCTGCTCAGATTCACCGACAACATCACATGGTTCTTCAACTGCTTCCTCGGCTATGCCGTGTTGATCTGATTGTTTCCCACCGGTACTAGCTCCATCCGCTTCTAGACCACCATTCTTCTTTAGCATCTTCTTGTACTTGAAGCAATTATTCTTTATATGCCTTGGCTATTTGCAGTAATAGCAATCATTATTTTCAATAGAAGCTTTGGTTACTCCATGATCTCCCCTCTGCTCATGACTACCAATCTTGATATCTCCTCTATGAAATGTCTTCTCTAGAATATGTCTTCTTCGTCAGCTCGTTGTTCTAAAGCATCTGCCTGACATCTTTCAACTTTAAGGTCTCTTTTTCATACATAATGGTAGTTGCCAAGTGATCATAACTCTGAGAAAGAGAAGATAGCAATAGAAGATCTTTGTCTTCCTCTTCTAGTTTCACCTCCAGTGCCAACAGGTCGCTCGAAATCTGATTCAACGCATTAAGATGCTGCAGAACCGGTGTCCCTTCCTTCATCCGAAGGCTATACAACTTCTTTCAAGAGTTTGTTGGATAAACTCTTCGTCATGTAGAGACTCTCCAACTTACATCATAAACCTGCAATTGTTTCCTTGTTTTATTACATTGTAAAGAACTTCACCTAATAGGCATAGTATAAATAGTAGCCTTGGATCGAACACCGAGATCCACCCGCTCGTGTCCTTCATCTTGGATGTCCTCTTCTCAGCACCAAGCAGGGCCTTGTGAGTGCCCTCCTTCACGAGCAACGCCGTTACTTGCATCTTCCACAGTAAGAAGTTATTATTACCGTCGAATTTCTCCCTCGAACTTCATAGTGATCGTCTTACTGACCATAGTTCTAATACAAATTATTGTGACAAACGCCACTAAACAATAAGAGTAGCAGCGAAAAAATCGAGCGATCTACTGTAGCAAGTAATATAACTTGATCACCACAAGAGTAAGAACATAAATCAAGAACATAAGATTTTGTGGGAAGAGAGAAATTCTTATTAACTTGAGAAGAAAAATCAAAGTTTACAAGGATCTCACACAAGGATCTCTCAAACTCTCAATACAAAGTGGATGGAAACTAATGAAGCAATTTCATCATCAACCATAATGACGGCGCATCTCCTTTTATAGAAAAATTAGGGTTACAAGTTATGAAATCACCAAATTATCCTTGACGTGTTCTCCAAGTTTCACGGGCTGCTAAGCTTCCAGGCTAGACCACTTCTCCACTATGCATCTCTGAGGCGTTACTCTGCATTGTTGCTTCGGAGTGCTCCTCCGCTTAGATGCTTCAGAGTGCTCCTCCGGAGTGATACCAAGCTGCTACTCCGGCTTAACCTGATACTCCGAACTCGCCCTCAACCTGAACTCCAAACTCGCCCAACCCCTTTACCGGGAGTACTTCGCCCTTGCTCAGGATATGCAAGAGGGACATCTCAAAGTAATTTTGATCCGGAGAGCTCCGCCCCCGAGCCCCGGGAAGGGGGTCCCCCCTACCCTGACGACGACTTGATCACGCAAGTCGATCCACATAATGATTCTGCGTAGGGAGACAAATCGTCAAGACAATAATTAGGTTTCACAACTTAACAATTCTGACTGCTAAATCTATTGGAATCTTCTCCACCTTGTCGCATAGTCTTCTCCAATGAATGTGAAGCACCCAAAATACCAACACATCTGACCCAAGTTTCCTGAAGAACTATGTGCAAAACCTAAAGGCTATCATGGGCGCTGCACCGTGTCAGCAATTGTAGGACTCAAAAGTGTTTTCACTCTTATATCTCTTGTAGGGCTCCATCGCTGCAAGTTGAGAATGGAAGGGCTTGCAGTGTCATTTCTAAAGGGAGGGATGTACGATCTTATGAATTTTGGACGTACACCTGAAAGCATGTGATATGGTGCAAAAGAGAAGTAACTGATATCAAAAGCAAAACAAGAAGACGGCTGGATTTGTGCTTGCGTGTAATATGCTATAGCCAAACGCTTGTTCAGCCTCCAGTAAAGCAACTCCCAGGTCCAAGTGATGCTACCAGATCCAATGAGAAGTTGGTCATGGGTGATGTGCAACCCATCTCTTAACAGTGATACAATGTATGGCGCCCTGAAGCAGTACTGTTCTATAAAAGGCTGTGGGACAACGCTATTCGTTGCGACTTCCCATGTTTTCTCACAAAATTCACAACCCGCCTGAAGCACATCATCTAGGGTAGCATCAGAAGTCAAGTTGAAAAAATGACAATAATAACAGAAGCCCAACAATACCTATTATAACTTGCTCGTAACCATTTCTTCCATGTAGACGGGGTTGCTAATGAGGTCATCTCCTTTGAAGCATGAAGAGGTTTATTGTGAATATAGCTCTTATTGAACTCAAGGTCAAAATTATCTGCCCCTGCTCTGCTTTAGTAGATATTAAGACATCTTGGAGAGAGAAGGAGTGTCGCATGGTGATTCTTTTCCAGGACAACTGAAGCAGAAGTATAATTATAGACTGATTGAGAAACAACTAGCATCTACTCAATAAGGATGAAATGTCATAAAATAAATTTTTCTAGCAGGAAAAAAGTTGCTAGAGTGACGTATATTTCACATTGGCTGCAGAGACAGAAGCTTGGTTGAGTGCATCTCTGAAACTATGTATCTGTAAACAAAAATATGAACAAGATCAGTATGTTTGTTTTCTATCCTCTCTTCCCAGTCGGTACAAAACCATCACCAAGTCAATCATTTGCAAAAGATGGATAGAAAGGATTAACATGAGATGGCCATTTACATTATCTTATTAAATATCGCCATGATCAACAAAGCAAATGACCCGCTGAAACAAGTTACATGCATGATAACTGACGAGTAAAATATCACATGATATGTGAAGAAGAGCATATGCTGCTGTTGTACTACTCGATCTGAAATAAGTCTGTAATGGAAACATCCTCATTGCACACAATTGAGGTCACATGCCCATCGAAGCCTATGGTCATTTGACTTGAACGGAAAATCACTCCCACATATGACATTTGACTCGATAAAAACTATTTGAGACAAAAAGAGCATTCTTATTTCATCTTTGGCTGCTGGGATGGGGATCATAAATCACCGGCTTAAGGGCTATCCATCCTTAATCAAACAAACATCAAAAAGGGGTGTGTTTCAACCCTTTAGATGCTTTATAAGATTTTAACGCACCTCCAATCGATGAAATGGGCAATCAATCTAAAGACTGGAAGAATCTGCTAGCTCAAGAAACTATATCCCTATCTTCATCAATCCAAAGCTTCTATCTAAATAAAATAGTAACTAATAAATACACTTCAATACCCATAATATTCATGAAAACAAAGATGCAGAAACTGAAGAAGCACAGACAGCAATGTACTACATTAAGTCACCAATCTAAGTTCAATTTAGGCAAAGCACTTTAATAGAAGACATTATACAGTCCTTAAATCCTAATCAATAACTTGAGAAAAACAAGAAATAGTTCAAAATTCAACATCAATGATAACAAAATATGAAAAAAGCTGAAGGGTTTACATCGAGAAATTTGTGAGAAGGAAAAAAGATGGAAATTACCAGCGGCTGGCGATCACAAGAAGAGGAGAGAATCCGCGAGTTCCCAGCTTCGATCCTGTGAGAAATTAGGTTTCTGCTCATAAAATTAGGGATCTGAGACGGTCTAGGTTTTCAGCTCGCCATGAGGATCGCGGGTGGGGGGGGGGGGGGGATTTTCAGATAAAAAAGAAGTGGAAGTTTCAGAGGGGTGAGTGTTTATTTAAATCACACCTGGCGGGCCGATTAAAATCCCAAATGCCTAGTATTAGCCCAACAAATAGATGGGCTGAACTAACACAGGCCTGATTTAGTATCAGGCCTATTGATTTAAAATAACGTAAGATGCAAACACATGGGCCCATTATAATTTTCCTAGAGATATTCGACTTAAGAAATACTTCTACATAAATTGTGTTTAATAGGGCATGTTTGGTGGCAAGGAATGGGCAGAAGTAAAGAAATGGGGAAGTATAATTGCTCACTTCCCTATCTATCCAAACACCGAAAAAAGAAAATAAGAAAATCCTTTTTCTCTTTCTCTTTTCTCTTTTACATAACTATTTCCTTACTTCCAGAGTGCTACAGTTAATTTTATGGTCATGTAAATCTCATTTGTAATAAGTTGTAGCACAAAACAGTTAATTTTTGATCATGTAAATCTCACGTGCATTTTAATTACAGTCCATTTTTTATTGTTCTTAATTAATTTTTATTTTAATATTATTTTGCAATCAGCTTTGTGGTCAACTTTTCTACTTCCACTTTCATATTACCATCCAGACATTAGAAAAAACATAACATTTTTCAAATCACACTTCCCAACAACATCTAAACACTGAAAAACTTACTAACCAATTCTCAAGTTCCAAAGGAAGCTATTACCACTTCTTCACTTCCTCACTTTCACCCTTAACCAAACAGGCCCCAAGAAAAAGATTGTTTAGATTGGATCAAGTCAACGACTCAGTACAGCTAAATTATAACATTATTTATTGAATTAT
Source organism: Agave tequilana (assembly GCA_038442645.1). Lineage (NCBI taxonomy): Eukaryota > Viridiplantae > Streptophyta > Magnoliopsida > Asparagales > Asparagaceae > Agave > Agave tequilana. The sequence goes on from JAVJIF010002758.1 coordinate 8,008, forward strand.
CATGATTATTAGGTTTGGATCCTTAACGATATATATTATCTCGATCCAATAAAGAATTAAACTGCCAATAAATCAAACTGATCAGCTGTGTCTCGTCCATTATCTTTTGGCAGTGTATTAGATTTCGATGTGAACATCGTAAACTTGCGACTTCAGATTAGAATAAGAATAATATAACCATGCACGTGGCATTGTATAAAATGACTAAAAAAAAGTCACCAAATTTTCTCACTTTTAATTGATAATAAGTAATAATATCATCCAAAATACGTCAAAAGTTTGAAAAAACGGCATTAAGTAATTCTTAACTCGAAGGAAGTTATCATTAAAGAAAGTTTTGACACAATAATCATCACCATAAGCACTGCATATGCTAGTTCGCCATTTTTTGACAAATTGGAGCAAAGCTTACGATTTAAATGTTGCAAACAAGGAGCTTTGGACTTGGCATCCTCTGTCAAAAATCTATCAAGATTTCAAACATCATTGAAGATCAGTTAGTTAAATATGTTATTTAGAAGAGAACGAGTAGGTCAAATAGTGTATACCAGAGTCATTGAGGTAATTAGCTCAATAATAAAGGAGACCAGGTTCTATTAGTTCTCCTCACAATAGAGAGAGAGTAAATTTGAATTTCTATGTAGCATATAAAAAGAATTAGAGATTTGAGGTGGTTCAGTTTTTTCTTTTTTCTCTTCTTATTTTCTGAAGGAAGATGACACAGACGGGGAAGCAAAGAAGACGAATGACGCCGGCTAGATCTCATTCTAACACTGACGAACCCTGAGAACACTTCATGTAGGAAAATCGTGCTCGAATCCACGAATATAATACTCAAATCACAAGCAACACGACCCGAATCCATGAGCCAAAGATAAGAACTCAAATCCCCGAGTAATTGAAAAGAGAACCTCAATTTTGATTCATAAAAAGTCGATTAAGATTGATTCATTACAAAATAAGAATACAAGGCCTTTTATAGGCGTACAAAAAAGTACTACTCCTATAGAAACTATAATTTATTTCTAAAAGAAAAGAAAAAGAGTCCTAAACTATCTAGGTAATCAAAATTCAAAATAAAAAAACAAAAAATCAATTAGAACCTAAATTGGGTCTAAAAACTAAATCCTAAACTAACTTTGAAAACCATATTGCGTAATAAGGCTGTCGACGGCAGAAGGGGGTTGTCGACGGCAGAAGGGACAGGTGATTTGCAGACTGAAAACTCCTGACTCTCTGTAAAAGCCTGTCAACAGGGCTTATGTTATGATCGTCGACAGCAGGCTGTCGACAAGTTTATTTGGGCCGTCGACAAGGAGTTAAATTTAGTCATTCTCAAATTGTTCTCTTACATCAGTCTCTTTCTCTTCAAAAGAACTCGTCCTCGAGTTTCTATCAGAATATAGCTGCTTGGAAGGGACTTTTTCAGTTAGAATTCTTCTCTCCTCAAATATAATATGATCATATATTTCTCCTCGAAGAGTTTCTCTCACATCTTCTTATCAGCGGTTGCCTTATTTTTTGTTAGATTTATCAAATTCTGCTTGAAGAAAAGTGTGATCCCGAATCTTGATTCGTCTTGATGATCTGCATCTAACTCTATGTAGTGTTGTATCATTGAATCTTCAATGTAATCATCATCTCAGATCAGATGATAATAAATACCAATTAGTTGATGCTCTTCTATCATCCAGCCATACAAATATATCATGCTCCATAACTCATTAGCTTGCTTCCATAAAGAAAATCTTCCAAAGTACGGGTGGAGATGGGATTCAGCTTACCTTGCAGAACATGTGGCACCCACGTCCTGATAGTAGGTGACATGGACACGAATAATTTAGAACTGTCATCATTGGCACTCTTCTTTCGTAGGAAATGATCTTCAAAATTATGAAGAATAATCATACCATGACAATGATTATTTTTCATGGATGGTAATACTTCAAGTTTGTTGATCCCAACTCCTTTGCACTACTCCTATGATTTGTCGACCTCCTCGAAAATTTCAGCGGCTGCATAATCTTCTTCTAAAGCGACGTCTAGCTTTATTTCCTTTCATTCCACGAATAATTCGCTTTGATTGCATAAGAGCATGAAAGTTGGCTTCTTTTCTTTTGGACTAGAAATAGGTGGCATAGGCTGATTGTTGGTTGCGGGTAGGTCAACCAATAATAAATCTCTCTGAGTTGACCATTCTTCAATGGTGATTGCGGTTGTGGCTCCGCTATCTCATTTGACCCATAAAATATTATGAACGGTCGAGCTCGATTTGTCATCTCTTCTTCCTCCAAAACAAAGCTACGTGCTTGTAACAGTCTTTGCATCCGTCTCCGCGTTCTTATAGGTGGCTTGTCTTGGTACATGCGCATATTTTGAAATCGATCCCACCATACCACAATCCTCCCTTTAAGTTTATGAACCACAAATTCAACATGATCTTTTATGTGAATATTCTCCATATCAAACAAATTATCAACTTACTCGATCCAAAGCAAAGTTGATTCAACATCATGACTCCCATCAAAAGAAAAAAATAGAATTAGAAAACTCATCAAGATTTGAATATCCTCCCTCTTGATCTCGGATAAAGTTAGGAATCATGTTCCTCCTATTAGGGTTCAGAAACTGGCCACTCTTATTAGGATTAGGATTAACGAATCCCCTATGCCTTGAAATCACTTAGAAAGGGGCGAATAGGTGACTAGCTAATCTAATGGTCAATTAATGCGGAATTAAAACTATTTATGCAAACTAAAACTTCTTATGTTAAACACACCAAGTATAATCTAAGAGTGTAGCCGAATTCCCCGTGAAGGGCTCTGAACTAACTCCTCAAGATTCCTCTAGATAAGAGTTGAGGTGCCGCTTTGGCTCTCTTGGTTGAATACAAGTGTTAGCAAACAATCCCCAAGCATATAACAAATTAAGACAAATATATATCAAGCATATAAAGATGAAAGCAATATAAGCATGCAAGATATAAAGACAAGTAAAAGATAGAGAGAGCAATCGCAAACACGGGAGAATTGTTTCGAGGTTCGAGCACACTTGCTCTACGTCCCCGCCTTTAACACTATGAAGGATTTTCACTAAAATCGATCCCACCGAATCACTCGGTGCCGCAACACCTACAAGGAGTTCCCACTAGAACTCTTGGACTCTCTAGTCCCTTCACTCGTTCCCGCAAGAACTACACACCGCAAGCACGCAAGCTTGCCGAGGCCGCACCTCTACAAAGAGCTTTCACTAGAACTCGATACACCGCGAACACACAAGTCCGCCTCCTCAAAGTAAAGATGAAAACTTTAGTGATCTAAACACTTGATCACCTCAAATCCTCTCACAACAAAGATCCCTATAGGATAGGTATAGCAATGGATAGCTCAAGTGTTTGTGAGAAAACTTGGACTGAATGTGATAGTGATAGTGATGCTACCAGATCCAATGAGAAGTTGGTCATGGGTGATGTGCAACCCATCTCTTAACAGTGATACAATGTATGGCGCCCTGAAGCGGTACTGTTCTATAAAAGGCTGTGGGACAACGCTATTCATTGCGACTTCCCATGTTTTCTCACAAAATTCACAACCCGCCTGAAGCACATCATCTAGGGTAGCATCAGAAGTCAAGTTGAAAAAACGACAATAATAACAGAAGCCCAACAAGACCATTAAACTTGCTCGTAGCCATTTCTTCCATGTAGACGGGGTTGCTACTGAGGTCTTCTCCTTTGAAGCATGAAGAGGTTTATTGTGAATATAGCTCTTATTGAACTCAAGGTCAAAATTATCTGCCCCTTGCTCTGCTTTAATAGATATTAAGACATCTTGGAGAGAGAAGGAGTGTTGCATGGTGATTCTTTTCCAGGACAACTGAAGCAGAAGTATAATTATAGACTGATTGAGAAACAACTAGCATCTACTCAATAAGGATGAAATGTCATAAAATAAATTTTTCTAGCAGGAAAAAAAGTTGCTAGAGTGACGTATATATCACATTGGCTGCAGAGTCTTGCCTTTGCCAAATAAACTTTCAATGCAAAGACAGAAGCTTGGTTGAGTGCATCTCTGAAACTATGTATCTGTAAACAAATATGGGAACAAGATCAGTATGTTTGTTTTCTATCCTCTCTTCCCAGTCGGTACGGAACCAATTTTCAAGTCAATCATTTGCAAAAGATGGAGAGAAAGGATTAACATGAGATGACCATTTACATTATCTTATTAAGTATCGCTATGATCAACAAAGCAAATGAACAGCTGAAACAAGTTACATGCATGATAACTGACGAGCAAGATATCACATGATATGTGAAGAAAAGCATATGCTGCTGTTGTCCTACTCGATCTGAAATAAGTCTGTAATGGAAATATCCTCATTGCACACAATTGAGGTCACATGCCCATCGAAGCCTATGGTCATTTGACTTAAACGGAAAATCACTCCCACATATGACATTTGACTCGATATAAACTATTTGAGACAAAAGAGCATTCTTATTTTCATCTATGGCTGCTGGGATGGGGATCATAAATCACCGGCTTAAGGGTTATCCATCCTTAATCAAACAGACATCAAAAAGGGGGCTGTTTCAACCCTTTAGATGCTTTATAAGATTTTAACGCGCCTCCAATCGATGAAATGGGCAATCAATCTAAAGACTAGAAGAATCTGCTAGCTCAAGAAACTATATCCCTATCTTCATCAATCCAAAGCTTCTATCTAAATAAAAAAATAACTAATAAATACACTTGCATACCCTTAATATTCATTAAAACAAAAATGCAGATAACTGAAGAAGCACAGACAGGACAATGTACTACATTAAGTCACCAATCTAAGTTCAATTTAGGCAAAGCACTTTAATAGAAGACATTATACAGTCCTTAAATCCTAATCAATCACTTGAGAAAAACAAGAAATAGTTCAAAATTCAACATCAATGAAAACGAAAATATGCAAAAGCTGAAGGTTTTACATCGAGAAATTTGTGAGAAGGAAAAGAGATGGAAATTACCAGCGACTGGCGATCACAAGAAGAGGAGAGAATCCGCGAGTTCCCAGCTTCGATCCTGTGAAAAATTAGGGTTTCTTTTCATAAAATTAGGGATCTGACACGATCTAGGGTTTTGAGCTCGCCATGAGGATCGCGGGGAATAGGGGGAAAGAAAAAAAAAAGAAGGAATTTTCAGATAAAAAAGCAGTGGTAGTTTCAGAGGGGTGAGTGTTATTTAAATCGCACCTTGCGGGCCGATTAAAATCCCAAATGCTTAGGATTAGGCCCAACAAATAGATGGGCTGACCGAGAACAGGCCTGCTTAAGTATCAGGCCTACACATGGGCCCATTTTATTTTTCCTAGAGATATTCGACTTACGAAATACTTCTACATAAATTATGTTTAAAAAAAAAGATTGTTGAGATTGGATCAAGTCAACGACTCAATACAGCTAAATTATAACATTATTTATTGAATTATCATGATTATTAGGTTTGGATCCTTAACGATATATATTATCTCGATCCAATAAAGAAATAAACGGCCAAAAAATCAAACTGATCAGCTACGTCTCGTTCAATGTCTTTTGGCAGCGTATTAGATTTTGATCTGAGTATCGTAAACTTGCAACTTCATATTAGAATAAGAATAATATAATCATGCACGTGGCATCGTATAAAGTGACTAGTCTACTGATTCTCGCTCTGGCTAGTAGAGAAAAATCTTATTCACCTTTTATTACACTAATAAAAACTAATTAAATAATACGCGTACAAACAAACAAACACGCATAATTTGACTAGGCATGCTAGGAAACAATCAAAAGTCGCGTGCATGTGCTCCTCAGTGTCAATGCATGCAACCAAAAAAAAAAAAAAAAATCACCAAATTTTCTCACTTTTAATTGATAATAAGTAATAATACGTCAAAAGTTTGAAAAACGGCATTAAGTAATTCTTAACTCGAAGAAAGTTATCATTAAAGAAAGTTTTGACACAATAATCGTCACATTAACCACTACAAATACTAGTTCGCCATTTTTTGACAAATTGGAGCAAAGCTTACAATTTAAATGTTGCAAACAAGGAGCTTTGGACTTGGCATCCTCTGTCAAAATCTATCAAGATTTCAAACATCATTGAAGATCAGTTAATTAAATATGTTATTTAGAAGAGAACGAGCAGGTCAGATAGTGTACACCAGAGCCATTGAGGTAATTGGCTCAATAATAAAGAGACCAAGTTGTGTTACGAGAAATCCCAGATCATTGGAGAATTTGAAAAGGGGCTGTTTGGTTGCAAGGAAGTGGGCGGAAGTAAGGAAATAGGGAAGTATAATTGCTCACTTCCCTATCTATCCAAACACCGAAAAAGAAAAATAAGAAAACCCCTTTTCTTTTCTTTTTTCTCTTTTCTCTTTTATACAATCATTTCCTCACTTTCAGAGTGCTACAGTTAATTTTGTGGTCATGTAAATCTCATTTGTAATAAGTTGCAATACAAGACAGTTAATTTTTTGATCATGTAAATCTCACTTGCATTCTAATTACAGTCCATTTTTTATTTTTCTTAATTAATTTTTATTTTAATATTATTTTACGGTCAACTTTGTAGTCTACTTTTCCACTTTTACTTTCACATTACCATCCAAACAACGGAAAAGATAAAACATTTTCCAAACCACACTTCTCAACAACATCCAAACACCGAAAAACTTACTAATCAATTCCAAGTTCCAAAGGGAATTATTATCACTTCCTCAATTCCTCACTTCCTCACTTTCACCCTTAACCAAACAGGCCCAAGAGAGAAAAATGGTGCATGAAAAGAGAGGAAAATGGTGCATGAAAGCGATAAAGCATATTCACATCCGAAGATGGATCCAGTGAAATTTAGAGTTAGATTGTTCTATTAGTTCTCCTCGCAATAGAGAGAGAGTAAATTGGAATTTCTGTGTAATATAAAAAAAAATTACAGATTGGATGTGGTTCAATTTTTCTTTTTTCCCCTTATTTTCTGAAGGAAATGACGTAGACGGGAAGGCGAAGAAGACGAATGACGTCGGTTAGATCTCATTCTAACACTGAGGAACCCTGAGGAACCCTTTAGGTAGAAAAATTGGGAGGGAGTTTTTCAGTTAGAATTCTTTCTTTCCTCAAATATAATATGATCATATCTTTCTCCTCGAATAGTTTCTCTCACATCTTCTCATCAACGGTTGCCTTATACTTTTTGTTGGATTTATCAAACTCTGCTTGAAGAAAAGTGTGATCCCGAAATCTTGATTCGTCTTGATGATCTGCATCAAACTCCATGTAGTGTTGTATCATTGAATCTTGAATGTAATCATCATCTCAGATCAGATAATAATAAATACCAATTAGTTGATGTTCTTCTATCATCCAGCCATACAAATATATCATGCTTCCATAACTCATTAGCTTGCTTCCATGAAGAAAATCTTCCAAAGTACGGGTGGAGATGGGATTCGGCTTACCTTACAGAACATGTGGCACCCACATCCTGATAGTAGGTGACATGGACACGAATAATTTAGAACTGTTATCATTGGCACCCTTCTTTCGTAGGAAATGATCTTCAAAATCATGAAGAATAATCGTACCATGACAATGATTATCTTTCATGGATGGTAATACTTCAAGCTTGTTGATCCCAACTCCTTTGCACTCCTCGTATGATTTGTCGACCTCCTCGGAAATTTCAGCGATTGCAGAATCTTCTTCTAAAGCGACATTTAGCTTTATTTCCTTTCAATCCACGAATAATTCGCTTTGATTGCATAAGAGCATGAAAGTTGGTTTCTTTTCTTTTGGACTGGAAATAGGTGGCGTAGGCTGATTGTTGGTTGCGGGTAGGTCAACCAATGATGAATCTCTCTGGGTTGACTATTCTTCAATGGATGATTGCGGTTGTGGCTCCGCTGTCTCGTTTGACCTATAAAATATTACGAACGGTCGAGGTCGATTTTCCATCTCTTCTTCCTCCAAAACAAAGCTACGTGCTTGTAACAGTCTTTGCATCCATCTCCGCATTCTTATCGGTGGCTTGGCTTGGAACATGTGCATGTTTTGAAATAGATCCCACCATACCGCAGTCCTCCCTTTAAGTTTATGAACCACAAATTCAACATGATCTTTTATGTGAATATTCTCCATATCAAACAAATTATCAACTTACTCAATCCAAAGCAATGTTGATTCAACATCATGACTCCCATCAAAAGGAAAAATAGAATTAGAAAACTCATCAAGATTTGAATATCCTCCCTCTTGATCTCGGATAAAATTAGGAAACATGTTTCTCCTATTAGGGTTCAGAAACTGGCCTCTCTTATTAGGGTTAGGATTAACGAATCCCCTATGTCTTCCATAGGTCATCCTTAGCACAATTTCGCTTCATAGAAAATTCATGTTGTAGAGGATACCTTGGTGGTGGATGATGTGGTGGCGGATGATGAAGTGGTGGTTGATATGATGGTTGATACGATTGATGATCATGTCCGCTTTGGTACGTACCATCGGTTAGACTTCGATCATCAATCTGAGAGACACCCCTTTAATGGTGTTGCCTCTCCTCCTAGCAGTACCCATCCTTACAGAAAGATCCTATAATCAATCGTCGTCTCCTGTCATCGCGAAAATTAACCGTAGCTCTGATATCACTTGACGCAGACGGGGAAACGAAGAAAATGAACGACGCTGGTTAGATCTCGTTCTAGCGCTGATGAACCCTGAAGAACCCCCAGGTAGGAAAATCGTGCTCGAATCCACAAATACAACACTCAAATCCACGAGCAACAACGACCCGAATCCACGAGCCGGAGATAAGAACTCGAATCTACAAATAATTGAAAAGAGAAATCTCATTGATTCATAAAAGTTGATTAAAAAATTGATTCATTACAAAATAAGAATATAAGGCCTTTTATAGGATTATAAAACAGTACTACTCCTACTTGAAAACTATAATCTATTCCTAAAAGAAAAGAAAAAGAGTCATAATCTATCTAGGTGATTTAAATTTAAAATAAAGAAATAGAAAATCAATTAGAAACTAAATTGGGGTTAAAAATCAAATCCTAAACTAACTCTGAAACCATATTGCGTAACAGGGTTGTTGACAGCCGCAGGAAACTGTCGACAAGTGATCTGCAGACTGAAAACTCTTGACTCTCTATAAAAGTCTCTGACAGGGCTTATGTTATAACTGTTGACAATAGGCGGTCGATAGGTTTATTGTAACGGTCCCAGTTCTAATAGGCAAGATTAGATCCATAACACTTATTTATTCCCATATCTTTTCTTTGATTCAAATTCAGAAAATTTCGGCAACATTTCCTCTAAAACTTTACTTTTCTCCACATACAACAATAGTAATTTCGGCTCTAAGGCCTACTTATGTCCATGAAGGATTTCGGCCACATGGCCTACTTATCACAAAAATAAAAAAAAAATATCTCCAAAATATACTTATGCCACGCATTCATCTTGCATAACCATCAAGGCATCCATAATCCACAAAAATTCTACCAACATGATCACAATACCTCACTTCACCAACTTCCCAAGTACACAAGTTCTAATTAAAACTATTACAAAAAAATTTACATATGATAGTAGCATCATAGCACCCTTAACTAGGTAATGCTAACATAAAACATGATTACATGTACATAGTGAACAAAATAAGAGTTTATGAAACATAAGACATCCCGCTCATGACTAATCTGTGCTATATTACGCCCTTACCTTTTTCAAACCTGAAAGAGAAGACAAAGAAAGGGATGAGCTCGATGGCTCAGCGAGTAAATTTCATAAACACTTTATAAATGATAACAACATGATATAATACCACAACATACTTTATGGAATCTAAGGAGACCTTTTTGGAAAACATATATTAGCCTTCTTTGGTCTACTTTATACACTTATGTGATGGTACAGGACGTAGTAATAGTTTTCCTTTTATCACGTTTGATAACACAACATAATTCAAACCATAATAATTCCTAAGTTATGGTAACACAAACATCTTTTATAAACATATTTACAAGCAACAATTCATTACCACAACATTCAAAATAGTACATGAACATTTCACCGTCTCTCCTCCTACCGGCTCCCGCCGGCCCCTTCCTACAGTGACAAACATAAACTACTTTCATAACACCGTCTTCTCCTCCTACCGGCTCCCGCCGGCCCCTTCCTACAATGATCAATATGCTTTTACACCGTCTTCTCCTCCTACCGGCTCCCGCCGGCCCCTTCCTACAATTTTAGATGGAACCTCATTTTTCCCACTGTCTTCCCCCTTACTATTCTTAATTGACAACATAGGATTTACCCTACTAAAGTATAGATCCCACAATCAATACATTCATATATATATGGCATATCAAATTATGTCATTTCATAACTTTACACAATTAGTATGTTTTGGCAAGATCCCAAAATCAACATTTTCACATATCATTCATCTATTCAATCATAACAACATATAAATTTTACAAGCGACCCACACATATATTTCATGACAAAAATATACTATGGCATAGGTTACATAATCAACATGTTATGACAAAATCACAAAATCGATAAGTTCACATGTCGTCAATATATTTCATCATGCTATTATATGTGTATTACTATAGTGAGTCATACAAAGTAATTCATGTGGGATTTCCAAGGTATTATAATTAATGACTTAAGCATTTCACATACATAGCTTGTAACATAGCTACTAACATACCCTTATGTTCTAGTACACACCCATCACCACTCACTTTACTTATACTACTTAACTTAACTCTGTAGGCTGTCTAAAAAACAGACAAGCCTTTAAAAGCAGAGATCCAAGCTCAAGACGCGTTGGCTCGACACCCGCGTCTCAGCATCAGGACGCGTGGGCTCGACACCCGCGTCTCAGCATCAGGACGCGTGGGCTCGACACCCGCGTCTCAGCATCAGGACGCGTTGGCTCGACGCCCGCGTCTCAGCATCAGGACGCGTTGGCTCGACGCCCGCGTCTCAGCATCAGGACGCGCTGGCTCGACGCCCGCGTCTCAGCATCAGGACGCGCTGGCTCGACGCCCGCGTCTCAGGATCAAGACGCGCTGGCTCAACGCCCGCGTCTCAGGATCAAGGCGCGTTGACTCGACACCTGCGTCTCAGCATCAGGACGCGTTGGCTCGACGCCCGCGTCTCGGTTGCAACTACCCGAAATAAGGGGCCAGTCACCGCACATGTAGCGGGAAGTGGCCCCTCATTGTGGAGCGTTTTCAGGGGGCACGTTCATCCCCAGGGACCTCTATAAATAGCCCTGTTGGCATCAACAGAGAGAGACACACAGGGAGAGACGTACCTACATACAGGCATACGCATCCAACACGCGTAGAGAGAGACACGCACGATCACCGGACGAAGGCATCGTCAACAGAGAAGGAGAGAAGACTCTTCAGCAAGCTTACTGCGTACTAGCTGCTCTTTGCCTAGCTCCTCTTCTAGAGTTTTGGTAGACAGAGCCGAGTTACTCTCTCTACCGACCGAAGAGAAGATCCCCGACGGTCCAAACAGTCATCCGGTCAACGGAGAACAAGATTCACTCTCCACCGCCACACGAAGAACCCAGCATTAAACAAAGGGGGGATTCAAGATTCAACATCCTCCCTCCCTTGTAACCGGAAAGAAAGGAAAGTCTGGTTGTAATTGTTTCAACTGATTCAAGGAAATATTTTACACCCCGATCTTTCTCACCTAAATCTCCTTCCGGGCTCCTACAAGAGATGGCGACTCCGCTGGGGAATCTGTTTGTCACTGATGAACAAGCTGTGGCGCAGGATGATGTTCTCCGTAAGGGGAAGATGGTCGAAACGCTCGTTGTCGAGTTCGACCAGGCGAAGTATGAAGAGTTCCTCTCTTCTGGCTCCAAGAGCCCAAAGACCTGCGTCTGCCGCAGGGTCTCAACTGAAAAGTTACCCAAAGCCCAATCTGAGGCTCTGCCGGGTGCCGATGCCCACTGTGCCAAGACAAGTTCATGCGCCAACGCCTCCCAGAAGGCCCGCGTGACCTCAGGCACTGCTGTTGCGATCAACCGCGTCGCACAGAACACACGCGCCAACGCCTCCCAGAAGGCCCGCGTGGTCCCAGGCACCACTGCTGCTGCGATCAACTGCGTCGCGCAGAATACCCGCGTCAACGTCTCTCAGGAGACCCGCGTGGTGAACACTCTTGGTTCTGTAAACCAGGAGGTTGTTGGTTTCTCCCCTCCTCCACGACGCAACCGGAATGCTGAGCGTCGACAGAGGAGACGCGCGCGTCAACTCCAAGTCGGAACCGTTGGTTGTCTGACTGGGGGTGGACGCGGCGTACAATCTGATGCCTTGCCCGCACCTCGTCCAGTGCGTGAGATCCGCGTTTGGCGACCCAAACGCGAGACTCCTCAAGTTGAGTCCTCTGAGGACCAACTCATCAAACGCCAGGGTGAAACCTCCGCGTTTTTTCAAACGCAGGAAGTACGCACTCGTAGGCGTGGGGCCCAGCAGCCCGCTCTCTCTCAAGCAACTCTGCCCAAACGCATCAGGCAGCAACGCGAGACTCGCGTGCGCGTCATACAGCCGCGTCATGAGAGCCGCGTCCCTGAAGTCTGCGTCCAGGCTGAACAGCACATGACTGTCTCCCGTCTTCGACGTTGCGAGACCAGTCTCTTTAATCCCCCTCCTACGGATTTGAGGGATTATTTGACAAGGAAAAGAAGTGCCAATCAAGCCACTTCGTCATGCTGCTGTCAACAGCTCATCCATATGCTCTCTGGATGCCATTATGGATCAGGCATGCACCAGCAGTCCTTAATCAGACAGCTGACCCTGATTCCCCCGTCAGCCAAAAGAAGACGCTCCCACAGAAGGAGAACCTTTTCAGATGTTGAATACCCGGAGCTTACTGCAAACATGACTAGCAGAAGTAAGGGAAAACAACCAATGGTCAACTCAGAGGAATCTGACTCTGAGCCGGAAGGGGTGTATCAACACACTCGCACCCGGACGGGGGCCATTCCCCCAATTGACTATAATGCCTTAGCCCGCGGCATTAGAATGGGTGATTCTCACTCCGCTGTAGTGGAGTCGCGGGCTTCAAACTCTTCCGTCGAGAAGGAGGCTTCCGCCTACATGGCAGACACTCCTGAGGAGACGGCCAGGCGTTTAGAACAGACGCAGAAGCGCCAGATGGATATAATCGCCTCTCAACAGAGATCCATTGACTCCCTCAAGCATATGCTTGAGAAATTGCTTGAAGAAAGAGCGAGATCTCCTCCTAGACGGCCGAAGGGGAAAGGGAGAAAGGGAGAAAGCCCACCTTCCGAACCTTCCGACGAGACACGACGATCTACCTCGGATGTGTCCAAGCCCTCGTCGCAGGCAAGAAGCGACCCAGACCCGGAAAAGGCTCATGCTAAAAGAATGAGCCTGCTGGAGCAACGACTCAATGCCCTTGCCAGTCGTAAAGATCTCCAAGAGGCTGGAGTAGTCCGGCCCTATCCGGCCGAGTGGGACTTAGTCCCGTACCCTCCTAAGTTTAAGGCTCCAACTCTCCAAGCATTTGACGGGAAGGGGTCACCCAACCAGCACATCTACTACTTCAAATCCCAGACCGGGAATGTAGTAGATAACGACGCTATACTGACGCGACTGTTCATAGGCACCCTGAAAGGGTTGGCCTTTGAATGGTTCATGAAGCTCCCAGAAGGTTCAATCAAGAACTGGAGCGACTTGGAGAAGCTGTTTCTGACACGCTTCTTCGAAGATGACTCGGAAGTGACAATGCCCACCCTTTTAGCAACCAAACAGTGAAAGGGAGAGTCCGTCAAGTCTTTCGTAGAAAGATTTCGGAACGTGGCACTCCGATGTCCAAGCGGCATGACCCAGGCCACCCTGGTGGAAACATGTCGTCATAATCTCTAAACCTCACTCCTTGCTCAAATAGGAGTTGCTGAAAGCCGCACCTGGAAACAATTAGTCCAACAAGGTGAACAGGCTAAGGAGATTGTTGCCCGCGTCAGGGCAGAAGAAGGCAGGCCCAGGCCAGAGAGGTCAACAAGGCGTGCGCAGGACACATCCCTCCAAACAAAGCGGAAGGATAACTTGGCGACGGAGACCAAATCCCCCGCCAAACCTCAAACAGGCAGGGCAAGTGGCTCTTCAAGCCAGCCACGCCCCAACAAGCAGTATTCCTTCAAGGAGGAACATGTCGATTCGCTCTTCAAGTTACTCAACAAGAGCAATCGGCTGAAACTCCCTGAAGTTAGACGCCCAGAGGAAGTCGGCAAGACCGACAATCCCAACTACTGTATGTACCACAGAATGTTGGGACATCCTACCAAAAGCTGCTACGTCTTCAAGGACATTCTTCAGGCTCTGATTGACGCGGAGGTGTTAAAACTCCGACCAGAGCAGAAGAAGGTGACGGCCAATGTGACGTCGGTTCTCCAGTTCGGGAGACAACCTCCAGCGCCTGCGGGGGTAACTCCTATTCCAAGGGGAGAATTAAGAGTGGTCAACACAGACCCTCACCAGCAACAGGAGAAGGGCTTGGTAGCCGTCCCTACACCTCAGGGGGAAACCATGTGGGTCCACCCTGACCTCGTCGATGAACAACAATGGACTACTGTGACCAACAGAAAGTCCAAAGGCAAGGCAAAAGCTTCATCGTGCCATGTGATCTGCGCTTCCTCTCGAGAAGCGGATACTGATGTTCCCTCGTTGACTAACTCAGAAGAGGAAACAATAGTCCTGGCCGCAGAGCCCAGCCAACCGATGGCGGGGACCCGTTCAGGACAGGCATACTTGAAGCAGTACGGCGAGACGGCAGCGGCTTCTCCGCAACCAGCCGTAGAACCAGCCAAGCCCTCCACAAAACCACCTGTGGAGAAACAAAAAGAAACCCGGTTTTCTCGGGTTCTTTCAAAAGGTGCAGCGGAAGGATCCTCGACACCTTACCGCTTCGATGTCTTGGCTCAACTAGCCAACATCCCGGCACGCATCACCTTGTATGAACTCCTGAGGCTATCAAAGTCAACCAGAGAGGCTCTACAAGAAGCTTTGGCAAATGCTGAGGTCTTCATGACCCGCGTGCCAAGGGAGGAAGATGTAGAGGATTGCCTCCACGCCTCCCCAAATGCTCCCTGCATCACCTTCACAACAGATGACATGCAGGTTAAAGGGAAGCATGACCGACCCCTATACTTCACAGGATATATCGGGTCGTCCGAGGTAAATCGCATCCAGGTAGACCCAGGGTCCGCGCTGAGTATCATACCTCGCCGAGTCATGCAATTTCTGGGCATTCCTACCCATCGTCTGAGCCCTACCCAGACAACTATTTGCGGGTTTAATGCCAATAGCTCCCGTCCGATGGGGAAGATCAAGCTCAAATGCCAGATCGGGAGCCTCAAGTCGGAAGTGACATGCTACGTCATTGACGCTGACACTTCCTACAACCTGTTGCTGGGACGACCATGGATTCACCGTAATTCCATCGTTCCCTCCACTCTCCACCAAGTCATGAAATACATTGACGAGAGTGGACAAGTTCAAACGTTGATTGCCGAAAGGCATCCGTTTAAAGGGGTTGAAAATTATTTCACGGACTCCCTCCTATATCAGGATCCTGAGGAGACTAATGAAACCCCGCAACCAGAGGAGCTAGACTCTGGTAATGAGGCTGACATTGAGCCTGAGAAAGAAGAGTGCCTGTGGGAGTTGGAACCCCTTGTAAAGAGCACTAATAAGCTCGATATTGACAACACCACCGACGATGCGGGTGGTTGGTACATTAATGAAGATTTAGATTTTGCGTATTTTCCTGTGTATGTTTCCGATTCAATACCGTCGGATACTACTACCGACGTGGACGATGACCTCTGGTCGGCAATGGATGCTTTGACATCTTTGCATGTACCGGTGAAATCATCTTTCGGGACATACCAAGATAATGGTAATGCACAAGAATCTATATTTATGGTTCCAGCCAGACGAAAAGGCCAAAGACCAATACTTTTTGGGCGAATCTCGTCTGAACCGATGCCTCACGAAGAATCAGAAGGCGAGGATGAATCCCCTCAGTTCGATCATTATGAACCGAAAGCGCTCAGAATGATGAAACGCATGGGATATGACCTAACCAACAGGCCCGGATTAAACTTCGGTAAAGGAAGGAGAACGCTGCTCCGGTCCTTTGTGCCGAAAGGGAAAGCACCTGATTATTATCATCAGACGCGCCGGGGGTTGGGCTATGTATCAACTCCAGTCCCATCAGCCTCTGATTCTCGAGAGTCGTCAGGTCACGATTGCTCTTCAGACACGTCATCGTGGGAGTCAGATGTCAGTGTCGGCAACATCTTCAAAGGGCTTTCAGTAAACATGGTTTCAACAGGCCATCTGGAAGATGAAGATGAAGAAATGATCCAACCTGATACAGATCCTTGGATCAAATATTTGAATGCTCTTTGGGATATCCGCTTTGAACAGCGTGAGCCACCCACAGTAGATAAGGTTGTTCAAATCAACCTAGGAGATGAGGCCAACCCCAAGCCCATTTTCATAAGTGACGGCTTGTCACCTTCGGAAAAGGAGGATCTAATATCTCTTGTACAAGAGTATATAGACGTCTTCGCCTGGAATTATGAGGACATGCCTGGACTTGATCCTCAAGTGGCTATGCATCGCCTCAACATCAATCCGGACATGAAGCCTGTTAAACAACAGCAGCGACGGTTCCGTCCAGAGATAATGGAGGCAATTCAATCAGAAGTCAGAAAGCTTATTGATTCTGGCTTCATCAGGGAGGAACAGCATCCCGACTGGGTAGCCAACATCGTCCCCGTCACCAAGAAGAATGGGAAGATCCGAATCTGCATCGACTTCCGTGATCTAAACGAGGCCTGCCCCAAAGACGAATTCCCATTGCCAATCACAGATGTCATGATTGACAATACTTGTGGATTCGAGCGAATGTCCTTTATGGACGGGTTCTCAGGATACAATCAAATCAAGATGTATCCCGATGACGAAAAGCATACCTCCTTCAGGACTCCTCTAGGGGTATATTGCTATACTGTCATGCCTTTTGGACTGAAAAATGCAGGGGCAACATACCAAAGGGCCATGAACGTCATTTTCCATCAGCAGATACGCAAAACGGTGGAATGTTATGTCGATGACATCGCGGTGAAAAGTCGCACTAAAGGTGATCACAAAGCAGACCTGAAGGTGGTCTTCGACATCATGCGGGCTCATCAATTGAAGATGAACCCCACCAAGTCCTTCCTGGGGGTAGCCAGTGGCAAATTCCTAGGATTTGTTGTGACTTCCACAGGAATCCATTTGGATCCGGAGAAAGTCCGCGCTATCCAAGAGATGCAACCCCCCAGAAGCCTCAAGGAGCTCAGGGGATTACAAGGACGATTGGCGTACATCCGCAGGTTCATATCAAACCTTTCCGGGAGATGCCAACCCTTCGCCAAGCTGATGAAAAAGGGTGTTTCATTTATTTGGGACGACGCTTGTCAAAAAGCATTTGAGGAGATTAAACACTACCTCACCCAACCACCAGTTCTTGCAGCTCCGGTGTCCGGAAAGCCTTTCTTGGTATATGTTCGAGCAATGGATCATTCCCTGGGAGCTCTACTAGCTCAGAATGATGAACAAGGACGAGAACAAGCAATCTACTACCTAAGTAGAACAATGATCGGAGCCGAACATCGGTACAACCCGATCGAGAAGGAATGTTTGGCGCTGGTGTTCGCTATTCAGAAAATGCGACACTATCTAGTAGGCCAAACTATAAATGTCATATCAAAAGTCAACCCTCTGAGGTTACTCATGACAAAGCCTTCCTCGTTGAATGGCCGGCTGGCAAAATGGGCTATATTGTTATCCCAATATGAGATGCACTTTTTACCCCAGAAGGCCATTAAAGGACAAGCGGTGGCGGACTTCCTAGCTGAGCACCCAGATCCAAGGGCAGCCAAACTCTATGAGGATCTCCCAGACGAGGTCGCCGAAGTCTGCCTGACTCAGACGTTGTTCGAAGGGCAAGTGTGGCAACTTTTCTTCGATGGAGCATCAAGAACAAGCCCAAAGGGACACTCAGTAGCGGGGGTGGGAGTAGTACTCGTCTCCCCACAAAATTATGTGATTCCCCGAGCTATCTCGTTAACCGAGCCCTGCTCCAACAATGTGGCGGAATACAACGCTCTTTTGATTGGGATGCAATTCGCCGATGAGATTGGCGTTAAAAATCTCGAGGCGTACGGTGATTCTAAACTCATCGTCAGCCAAGTTCGTGGAGAGTATGAGGTCAGACATGAAGATCTAGTACCCTATTACAATGCGACAATCCACATGGCCGAGAGGTTTTCAAACTTCTACATCGACCATGTACCACGCAGGCAAAATGCGTATGCAGATGCACTTGCATCCCTTGCTGCCTCCTTAGCCCTTTCAGCTGGAGCAATGGAGAAAGTATTCGTCTATAGCCACGACCTGTACTGTCCAAAAATTTCACTCGGAGACTGCCCAGGGTCAACGGGAGATCATCACGACAAGGAAACACTTGAAGTGTCAACCGGTCTAGAGCCTAGAGACTGGCGATTCCCCTACATTGATTTTGTCTTATACGGCATCTTGCCTGAAGACGCCAGGGAGGCGGCTGCCATCCGAAGGAAAGCCCCCAAATTCTACTATAATGCGATTTCGCGAACATTGTATCGTCGATCGCATGACGGGATCCTGCTCCGATGCCTCTCATCAAAAGAAGCCCAAGGAGTATTGAAAGAAGCCCACGATGGTACTTGTGGAGCTCATCAACCTGGCCTAAAATTGGCACATCGACTCCAAAGGTTGGGTTACTATTGGCCAAAAATGATCGCCGATGCTGTCGCTTATGCTAAGAGATGTCACGCCTGTCAAATACACGACGATTTCATCCATCAAGCACCAGGGTACCTCCACTCTACGACCTCTACCTGGCCGTTTGAAATGTGGGGGATGGACGTGGTTGGCCCTATCAGCCCACCATCATCGAAAGGACATCGGTTCATTCTAGCGATAACCGATTACTTCTCAAAGTGGGCCGAAGCTATCCCTTTGAAAGAGGTAAAATCTTCTAACGTGATCAAGTTCGTGAAACATCACGTTATTTACCGCTTCGGTGTGCCTCGGCGTATCATCCATGACAATGGACCCCAGTTCATCAGCCAGGCTTTCCAGAGATTCTGCGCGAAGTTCAGAATCCAGAGTGTGTCCTCAACGGCATACTATCCTGCTGCTAACGGTCTTGCAGAAGCCTTCAACAAGACTATTGGCAAGCTTCTTAAGAAATTTGTCTCGAAAAGTCAACGGGACTGGGACGACAAGCTGGGTGAATGCTTATGGGCCTACCGCACAACGGTGCGAACCCCAACTAAAGCCACGCCATTTTCCTTGGTATACGGATGCGAAGCCGTCCTTCCACTGGAAATCCAAATTCCATCTCTACGCGTCGCCTTGACAGCGGAGATGACAACTGAGGAGAAGCATCAGCAGCGACTCCAGGAGTTGGAAGCCTTAGACGACAAGCGTTTGCAGGCCCAACAGCAAATCGAGCTCTATCAAGCTCGAATCACCAGAGCCTTCAACAAGAAAGTCAAAGCGCGAACTTTCAAGAAAGGCGACCTTGTCTTAGCCGTCCGAAGACCCATGGTCATGACGCACAAGACAAAAGGAAAATTTCAACCCAAATGGGAAGGACCATTTGTAGTAGAGTCAGTCTACTCAAATGGGTCATATCGCCTCATAACTTCAAATGGCGATACACTCATGATGCCGATCAATGGCAAATTCTTGAAGAAGTACTATCCTTAATAGTACTCTTCCTCCGATCAAGTTAAAAGTACACCTCTGATCAAACATCCGACGCCCTCGACGGCTAAGGATAGAGGAAAATGTCGGCCTTTAAGCCCGACATAAATCCTCGACAACTCATCATGCTGAGGGGAATAGCATGACTAGCCCAGCTCAAACGGTAGTTGGTAAAGGCATGTCAAACCCGTTGACAGCTGAGGATTTGCTAAAAATCCTAAGGGACACGTTCC
This sequence comes from Agave tequilana, assembly GCA_038442645.1. Classification (NCBI taxonomy): domain Eukaryota; kingdom Viridiplantae; phylum Streptophyta; class Magnoliopsida; order Asparagales; family Asparagaceae; genus Agave; species Agave tequilana. The sequence continues at coordinate 28,155 of JAVJIF010002758.1, forward strand.
CATTTGATCCGGCGCCTCCGACGGCTAAGGATAGAGGAAAATGTTGGCTTTTAAGCCCAACATAAGTCCTCGACAACTCATCATGCTGAGGGGAATAGCATGGCTAGCCCAACTCAAACGGTAGTTGGTAAAGACACCTCAAACCCGTTGATAGCTGAGGGTTTGCTAAAAATCCTAAGTGGACTTGATTCCACTCTTTCCTCCAAAATCCCTCACCAATTCTCATCCACAGAATGGTAAGACCACAAAAAAAAAAAAACAATCGTTGCCAAGTTAACACCATACCTCTGGTAATGAGATACCCCTTGTAGAGTACAAATCTTGCTTGTCAACTCTACATTTTGCCAAGTTAACACTACACCTCTGGCACTTCAAATCTCACTTGTCAATTCTCATCCATAGAATGACAGGTCCTCAAACCGTTTTCGGCTCAAGCCAATTCTTGTCAAGTTAATATCACACCTCTGACAAAACCGCTGTTTAAGTTAACATTATACCTCTAAGCAGCACTTCAAGTTTCTGCCAGGTTTAATATTACACCTCTGACAGTCACTTTTCTTCAGTCTTCCATATCGAAGCTGAAATGCATGATGCCAAGTTAACAATACACCTCTAGCATCTGAGTCATCGCTAAGTTAAACAATACACCTATGGCCATGACCTTTCCTCGACTTCCTTGTTCAAGCCGAGATGAATGATGCCAAGTTAACACTACACCTCTAGCATCCGAGTCATCGCTAAGTTTAACAATACACCTATGGCCATGACCGTTCCTCGACTTCCTCGTCTAAGTCGAGATGACCAATGCTAAGTTCAACATCACACCTCTAGCATTACCTCACTGTTACGTTAAACATTACACCTATGACAGTGACATTCTGAGTTAAGTTAATATCACACCTCTGACTCACATCCTTGTCGAGTTAACACCACACTTCTGACAAGACTATCTCCAACCCATTAAGTTAATATCACACCTCTAACGGTAAAAGCTTCACTAGATTCCTCGCGGGTTTAGTTTCACTTGTTATTCTCTTCAACAGAATAACAGGTCCACCTAAAGACATTGTTAGGTTAACATTACACCGCTGACAATGTTTTATCAAATTCCCCAGCTGACCTGAATCAAGTCAATCCCAGACACTTGACAAAAGTTCACCTTCTCTGGGATACGCATTCCCCCTGTCACTTTCTTTTATAAAGTGGCGGGTCCACCAAAATCATTCTTTTGCTTCTAAAACAAAACATTCAAGACAACAGAACGAGGCAAAAAGAAAAGTGTCACTTTTATTGATATTCAAGCATATGAAAGTGATACAAAACGCTCTCTTATACAATAAGATTGAGTGTTACAATTAAGGAGTACAAAGAAGTCCCTCTCTCTCTTAGAGGCCGTACTCACTCCTTGAAGCCGCATCTGATTCCAAATACATGATGTCCGGGAAAGTGCCCGACTGTGACGACAATTGGAGTCGGTTGCACCATGGCAACAACGCCAAACTCTGAAAGCGCCCTAGCTGACTAAGCTAAGAGCAATGGTGTTCTTGAGGTCCAGTGGCAGCAGAAAGTCCTGCAACCCTTCATTCATCACCATCCCTTTCCCCAGCAGGCCATCTAACGGAATGTCCTCGATGTCACTTCTGGAGTGGGAGAGGAAGAGGATCTTATCCGCCCCCACAACCGCCGGACCCTCATCGCCGTCATGCATACCCTGACCATCTCTTGCCATCAGGCATGTTTGGTACAGGAGATCTGAAGAGACCTTGGCGAGGGTTGGGTCCTCGTCAGAGACATAATATATTCTCTCATAGGTGACGAGGACCATAATATATTCTCTCATAGGTGAACATTGAACAAGCTTGCCGGTTGAAGCATTCTTCCAAGGGACCAGCGAACCTGCAAAGAACAAATAAGAGAATCAGAAAATCTGGAACTTAGTATACTTTAACAAAAGAAAACTAAGTAACAGACGCGGCAGTCCTTAGAGACTTCAGACGCGAGTCAAAACTGTGTCATGCGCAGGATTCAAACGCGACTTTATCTTACGTCTGCGCCTAAAAGCACAAGACGCGAAAAAGTGTAAACGCCGAAAATTGCCATCTCTCTGCTGGGTGAACAGGAGTTGCAAGATTCAGGTCGGAAACTTTGAATTCATCCAAGGCATTGGCTATAAAACGCGTCAAGACAATGGCTGTAAAACGCAATGAGCAACGCGCGCGTCAAGCGCCCGCGTTCAGAGGAGTTCAAATCAATGGCGCAAATTTCAGAAAAGGAATGCGCCAAGACTTCTTTCAGACGGTTACGCCAAGGTGCAGGCCTGGATAGGCTATAGATGTCATCAGGGTGACATACCAGCAGGGGCCTCTATCCAGAGCTGGCCTTTCCACGTCCAAACGCAGGTGCACAAGATGATCCAAGAGGCTTTTCCTCCTGAAGAGACCAGACAGAAGCCTGAGAGCTTTGGGTCATCTTCATCCACAGAGTCACCATCCCCATGGAGACAGATCTCTGTCAGAAACTCTAAAGAAGGCGAGACTTTTCTCGGAGCAAAACAAATGAAAACAGTCTAAGTTGGATTGTTGAAGAGGGAGAGGGTGCACTCTATTTATAGGCAGTCCCTAATAACTGTCATTAATGGTGCATCAATCGGAACCGCCGCGCACGACCGTCAAAGCCCAATCAAGGACTGACGCGTGGAACGCTGCTTTGGAAACCGTCGAGAGCGCCGGTTTTTCAACCGCCAGCGTCGGTTTTGCATTTAAGGGCATTAACGCCCGAGCCCAATGAGGAGTCGACGCGTGGACAACTGCCTTGGGAAGCAACGGATGACCCGGAACCCCAATCGACAGTGAAGACTTGACGTTCAAAGATCTCCTAAAATCTTTTAAGTCAGATTGCACTAAACGCAGTTGGGAAAGCCGCGTCCCTTGAGCAGGCAAGGCTGCGTCTCTCGTGTCTGCTCGACCCGCGTCTTTCTTAGCAAGACAGATTCGCGTTATTCAGAACCGCGTTTCGCCTGGTGATTGACGCCGCGTCTCATTAAAAGGACTTAGCGAAATATCAGTTCCTATGAAATGATGACCGCGTTCCACCCTGTGATTAACGCTGCGTCTCATTCCTATGGACTGATGACCGCGTCTCACTATGTGGATCAATGCCGCGTCTCGTCGAGTAGACTCAGAGTCAACGCCGCGTTTTATTGAAAGAACTTGGTCTTACCTAAGTTCAGTATTCACAACCAGTGATCAGGAAGTTGGATTCACCCACAGCTAAACAAAGAAGGTGGAGCCAAAAACTTCACAAAAGCTTTTATTATATCAAAAAAATGGTAAAAGTGGATACAAACACTCTTGATAAATAGAGTGTCCTTTTCTTTACAAAAAGAAAAAGAAAAGAAGGCTAAATGTCCTGGTTCGCCAAGGAACGGATTTGTTCCTTGAGGCGGTGAATCTCGTGTTGGCGCGTCCTTTCAGCTTCCATAATAACCCGGTCCCGCAGCTCCTCTTCAGATAAGAAATTTCTTGCGGCCAGCTGCGTTCGCAGAGATTCCACCCTGGAAAAATGTAGAGACAGACTCTCTTCAGCTCGCGCCTTAGCAGCTTGTTGCTCCTCAAGCTCCTCTTTAATGGTAACGAGCTTCTTCTCATTGAACGCAAGCACAGCTTCCGCCTTGGCAATGGTGTCCCGAGCCTTGGCAATGGTGTCAGGAGCACTGATGATGACTTGCTCAGTGCTCTGCATGGTAAGCTCGGATTCCCTTGAATCGGCGGTTAGTCTTTGACATTCAGCCTGGGAATATTCGAGGCTGCGGGCCTCTGCAGCAATTTGTGCCTCCGCCTCCTGTCGCTCTTGTTCTTGAGCAGCTAGGAGCCTAGTCAAGGTGGCCTGGGCCTCATCAGAGGAGCCAGCATTTTCCAAAGACTCCAGCTCGTGCAGGTCATCTCCCAGTTGCTTCACCACCCGCAGACATGCCTCGGCAAGTGAGGGGCCTCCCGTTAATTCGATGTTCACGGCCATATTTTCGAGAAGCTTCTGGGCAAATTTGAAGGAGCTGCTCCCACGTAAGATGAGATCAATACATGATCCCATCGAAGCGAAGAATTGTTGTACCATCTGACGTGCCAGTTCCCCTATGTCTTCACTACCTGGTGTAGGGGCCGGAAAAGGTTTGGTGGTCGGAGAAAGTGGTTTTAGCTGTAAAAAGATTTCCTTGATTCAAGCGAAACGATTACAACCAAAAGAACTACTCTTCCCTCTTTTCCAGTTACAAGGGAGGGAGGATGTCTGAATCTTCCCTTTGTTTAAAGCTGGGTTCTTCGTGTGGCGATGGAGAGTGAATCTTGTTCTCCGTTGACCAGATGACCGTCCTGGACCGTCGGGGGTCTTCTCTTCGGTCGGTAGAAAGAGTAACTCAGCTCCGTCTACCAAAACTCTCAAAGAGGAGGTAGGCGAAGAGCGGCTAGTACTCAGTAAGCTCGCTGAAGAGTCGTGCTTCTCTCTTGATGATCCTTCTGCCTGGATTCGATCGATTTTGATGATGCCCTATCTCAAAGCTCTCGCTCTTCAAAACTCCGATCTTCTGCCAAGCTTCGATCCTCTCAAGCCTCTATCCCTGTGTGTCTCTCCAAAAACTCCCACCCTCTCTTCATAGCAAACAAGGCTATTTATAGGGATCTCAGGGGGTGAAGGTGCCTCCTAAAAATGCTCCCGAATGAGGGGCCACTACCCGCTACATGCGCGGTGACTGGCCCCGTAATCAGGGCAGTTGCAACTGAGACGCGGGCGTTGGGCCAAACGCGCCTTGAAGTTTGAGACGCGGGCGTCGAGCCAAACGCGCCTTGAAGTTTGAGACGCGGGCTTCGGGCCTTCACGTCTGGATGCTGAGGCGCGGGCGTCGGGCCGACGTGCCTTGATGCTGAGACGCGGGCTTCGAGCCGACGCGTCTGAATGTTGTGACGCGGGTGTAGAGCCAACGCGTCTTAATGCTGAGACGCGAGCATCGATTTCTCGCGTCTAGAGCTTGAGACTCTGCTTCCTTAATGGCTGATCTGTTAGTCATTTTTAGACAGCCTACAGAACCCCCTCCAAAGTTTCTGATATTCCGCAGTTGAATGGGACGGATTTCGGAACACTTTGGATCTTTAGTCGTGTTCGCGTTTTATGACTGGACTGTTGATGCTTCGGGTTTGATCTTATCTGGAATTGGTCTTCGTGAGTGTACTGTTGAACTCTTTGAAGCCGTCAGAGTTGATCGTGTTTGAGTGTCTAGATACACAGTCTAGACCTCCCCGATTGCTTTTAGTCTGTCATGGGTGCGCTTTTGACCGGGAGTGGTTGGTTGTCTGTTTGCGTCAGTGTACTGTTGAACTGGCTTGTAGAAGCAGGAGACTGGACGCAGGTTCCTTTTTGAAAAAGCAGAAACTGCTTTAAAGACGCGACTTCTTAGCGAGACGCGACTTTTTGGCGATGAGAACGCGACCGATCTTCATAAGGCAGACGCGATTTTCTGGGTGCATTTATGCTGACGCTGACGGGGCATGTCTACCGAAGAGCCGCGCACTTTGGGGCGTGCGCCTGTGCCATATCATGATTACGCCGCCAGCTGGCCTGGGGAAAAGGCGAGATTTCGCCTTTTGGCGCGCGGATCCCCCGGTTCATTAAATGAACTGCTCCACGTGTCAACTTCTGACTTGTGGCGGGGTCGCGACGCATGATCTTCCCTGTTCAAACAATGATTTGGCTCCACGCGTCAGGCAGCGATTCGCTGCAGCGTTTATTGGGCCAAACGCTGCGTATCTTCGCGAATCTCCGTGCCTATAAAAGGCAACAGTTGGAGAGATGTATCTTCTTCTCCGAACGAACGCATTCTCTGAGAAAAAGAACTTTCTTCTCTTGTTAATCTCCTCGCTCGGATTTCTTGATTTTCAATGGCTCCCAAGACGAAACCGACTGCATCAACCTCAAGGGCGACCGTCGCCGAGGCTGAGAGAGATGCTTCCTCTGCGCAGGAGGGTGTTTTCCGAGGTAAAAATGCACCTTCGGTGTGGGTTCCGCCATTAAAACATGTTCATAGAACCCTAAGAACCTTTAACACAAGATCGTGTTTGATTCTCGGACGCTGTCCTTGAGATGATAACCGGGGCGCGGGCCTGATGATCCGACGTTGGTGAACTCTGCACTCTGGGTCCTTCACTTAGAATATTTCTAATTGTGAAGGTCTCTGGACGCGATTTGTAGAACGCGGATTTGATCCATGCGTTCTGTGCCGCGTTTTGTGCCATCAGGCGCTGGCGTCCGAGTCCAAGCACTTTGAAATTTCACAAGTCTTGGTTTGCAGAACGCGGATTTGATCCTGGTGTTCTGTGTCTTCAACCGCCGATTTTGTAGAATCTGGCGTTTGAGTCCAAGTACTTCGAATTTTCATGTCTTGGTTTGTAGAACGCAGCTTTGCAGGTCTGGACGCGGATTCGAAAAATTCCTGCGTCCAGTATCTCTTCTGCGTTTTGGTGCAAGTTCGCAGGTCTGGACGCGGATGATAACCCCTGCGTCCAATGTAGAGTCTGCGTTTTGAATTATGAACATTTAGCGTGTTCCCTTATTTTTGACAAGGTATCTGACCAAGCGCCTTTTTCTTTTGCAGTGCCGCATGTTTCAGGTTCACTTGCCAAGATGCACCATTTCGGCCGAGTGGGTGGTGCCGACCGGGGCTTGACCTTTGTGCAAAGAATGAGTGTCCCCGTGACTGCTGACCAGTTGCTGGATCGCAGGCTCTCTAATGTTAACAGGAGAACCTTCCGGGCACTTATGACCGATGCCGCGCTCAAAACGGATGACGGTGTCAGGTTGGAAAAGCCTGCCTTCTTCTTTGGGGATCATATCTATGACGATGGCCGTCGTGTGTCTGAGGGGACTTATAAATGGCTCCGTGAGATAAAGGGCGGAAGATTCTTTCTTCCAGACATGGAGAGGATGTTCCCGATGTCCTACTTTCAACACATGTCTGTTCCCCGAAAGATGGAATGGGACATTTCCCAGTATATCCCTGAGATCGCCCTTGTGACTTTGGCCTCCAAAAGGTAGACCGCCATGATAGTCATGACGGGTCAGTTGTCGGACTGTTCCCTGCGTCGTCCAAGCCTGAAATCCCAATTGGAGAGATCACGGAGCTTGCTACCACCTTCCTCAATTCCTTCATAGAAGCAGGGGGTGACTATCCTGTCGACTTCCGTACGTATGGATGGGTCCATTCTCCAGAGAATTACTGGTGGGGTAGGATGGTGGGTTTGTCCTTACCAATCTTGAGGGGCCACTGAAGCGTGTGGGGCTGTACCCAGCAGTCAGGGCCGTGCAGTGGGGCGTCCCGATGAGTTCCCATAACTTCTTTGGGATTCTGGAGCGCTACAATCCTCGGACGGGGACATTCTTTACTCCGGTTGGAGAGATGGGCCTTGCCCTACACGAATTGTATGAGGTCTCCGGGTTGTCGTCAGGGGATATTCCTTACGAGAAATTTGTCCCAACCACCAGGGAGCTGCGCCTTTTGGAAAAAGAATCTCCTCAAGTGTACGAGACCTACTGGGAGGTGATGTGCCATTTCTACATCTGTGGTCAGACAACTGCCTGGAGGTCAGGAGGCGTCAAGCAACTATCCTGGGCTGATTATTTGTTTAATAATGTCAGCAATAAAGATCTCCCAGTAATCCGACTAGCTCCTAGTTCTGGTGGGGAAGTTGAAGACAGGATCGACGCAGCTTCTGACAAGTTCTACACCACGGAGTCGAACGAGGACGGCTTCGACCCTGACTTGGTCTTTGAGAGTTTTCACCATCAAGCCCGGACCCCTATTTCTGATCAGGCGCTGTTGGCGGGCTTCCTGATGTTGTGGCTGAAGAGGTGTGTGGTGCCCACGCTACCACATGAAGTTATTGTGGCAGATGTGGTGTACCCGGCGGTACTCTTGGCTCATGGCCACCCCATCATGAAGTCTGCATTGGTGCATTCCTTCTGGAATTTGTACCATGGACCTGAACTTCTCCGGACGCGCGTGCAGGAATCTTTGGCCCTTGGTGTTGGCGCGTTTTATGGCTTATGCCTTAGCGCGTTTCATGGCCAATGCCTTGGACGAATTCCAAAAAAGGTTTCAGACCCGCACCTTGCAACTCCTGTTCATGGAGATGGCAATTTTCGGCGTCTGTGCCTTTTCGGCGTTTGTGCTCTTTGACCTAGGCACAGAATGGGACCGCGTTTTGATTCGCGTTTGTCTCTGCTGACGCAACAGTTTGGCTTGCTGCGCGTGTCATTCCTGCGTCTTGGTAGACTGCATGGATCATTCCCGCATTTGGCTAACTGCGTGGATCACTCCCGCGTTTGCCTCTGCTGACTTAGTTTTTCTCTGTTTACACTAAGCTGCAGATTGTTCTAATTCTCTCTTTTTGTTCCTTGCAGGCTTGCTGGGCCCTTGGAAGAATACTTCGGTCGGCGAACTCGTTCAACCTTCACCTATGAGAGAATATATTATGGTCCTCGTCACCTATAAGAGAGTATATTACATCTCTGACGAGGACCCAACCCTCGCCAAGGTCTCTTCAGATCTGGTGCAAGAGACGGATAGGCTGAGTACCGGCGAGGGTGGTCCGGCGGTTGCGGCGGCGGATGAGATCCTCTTCCTCTCCCACTCCAGAAGTCACATCAAGGACACTCCGTTGGATGGCCTGCTGGGGAAAGGGATGGTGATGAATGCAGGACTCTCTGCTGCCGCTGGACCGAGTGGAGGGTGGCATCCTTTGTGATGACTCCTAAACTTCTGCTCTCACCCCAAGAGTGACTCCATGTTTGTTGGATAGTCTACTAGGGAAAGAGACGCGCCTGAACGAAGGGTTGCAGGACCTTCTGTTGCCACTGGACCTCAAGAACACCATTGCTCTTGGCTTGGTCAGCTAGGGCGCTTTCGAAGTTGGCGTCACGCATCAAAGTGCAACCGGCTCCAATTGTGCACCTGGGATCAGATGCGGTTTCAAGGAGTGAGTACGGCCTCAGAGAGAGAGAGGGACTTCTTTGTACTCCTTAATTGTAACACTCAATCTTATTGTATAAGAGAGCGTTTTGTATCACTTTCATGTGTCTGGATATGAATAAAAGTGACACTTTTCTTTTTGCTTCTTTCTGTTGTCTTGAACGTTTTGCTTTAGAAGCTAAAGAATAATTTTGGTGGACCCGCCACTTTATAAAAGAAAGTGACGAGTGGAGCGCGTACCCCCAGATAAGGTGAACTTTTATCAAGGATTTGGGATTGACTTGATTTAAGATCAGCTGGGGATTTTGATGGAAGCATTGTTTATTGGTGTAATGTTAACCAACACTGCCTCCAAAATGAATTTGATACTCGGTTGGGGAGAATATCAAATGAAACTAGACTCGTGGGGAATCTAGTAGGATTTTTACCGTTAGAGGTGTGGTATTAACTTAACGGTTTAGAAGTAGTCTTGTCAGAAGTGTAATATTAACTTGACAAGGACGTGAGTTAGAGGTGTGATATTAACCTAACTCATCAGCATCTCAGTTTTATTTGGGAAAACTGAGGGTGTCACTGTCATAGGTGTGATGTTTAACTTAACAGTGATAGAAATGCTAGAGGTGTAATGTTGAACTTGGCATTAGTCGTCTCGGCTTAAAGAAGTCGAGGAAAGGTCATAGCCATAGGTGTATTGTTGAACTTAGCAATGACTCGGATGCTAGAAGTGTAGTGTTAACTTGGCATCGTTCATCTCGGCTTGGACAAGGAAGTCGAGGAAAGGTAACTGTCAGAGGTGTGATATTAACTTGACAGGCACTCGATGTACTGCTTAGAGGTGTAATGTTAACTTAAACAGTAGTTTTGTCAGAGGTGTGATATTAACTTGACAAGAATTTGCTTGCGATAGGAGCAATTTGAGGACCTGTCATTCTATTGATGAGAATTGACAAGTGGAATTTGAGGTGCCAGAGGTATAGTGTTAACTTGGCAAAATTGAGAGTTTGTTACTCTATGCAGAGTTAACAAGCCAGGTTTGTACTCGACAAAGAGTATTCATTACCAGAGGTATAGTGTTAACATGGTAATGATTGCATTTTGTGGTCCTACCATTCTATGGGTGAGAATTGGTAAGGGATTTTTGGAGGGAAGAGTGGAATCAAATCCACTTAGGATTTTTAGCAAACCCTCAGCTGTCAACGGATTTGAGGTGCCTTTACCAACTACCGTTTGAGTTGGGCTAGCCATGCTATTCCCCTCAGCATGATGAGTTGTCGAAGACTTATGTTGGGCTTAAAGGCCAACATTTTCCTCTATCCTTAGCCGTCGGAGGCGTCGGATCAAATGGGAATGTGTCCCTTAGGATTTTTAGCAAATCCTCAGCTGTCAACGGGTTTGTCATGCCTTTACCAACTACCGTTTGAGTTGGGCTAGCCATGCTATTCCCTCAGCATGATGAGTTGTCGAAGACTTATGTTGGACTTAAAAGCCAACATTTTCTTCTATCCTTAGCCGTCAAGGGCGTCGGATGTTTGATCAGAGGTGTATTTTTAACTTGATCGGTGGAAGAATGCCATCTAGGGATAGTATTTCTTCAGGAATTTGCCATTGATTGGCATCATAAGTGTATCGCCATTTGAGGTTATGAGGCGATACGATCCATTTGAGTAGACTGACTCTACTACAAACGGTCCTTCCCATTTGGGTTGGAATTTTCCTTTCGTCTTGTGTGTCATGACCATGGGTCTTCGGACGGCTAAGACGAGGTCGCCTTTCCTGAAAGTTCGCGATTTGACTTTCTTGTTGAAGGCTCTGGTGATACGAGCTTGGTAAAGCTCGATTTGTTGTTGGGCCTGCAGACGCTTGTCGTCCAAGGCTTCCAATTCTTGGAGTCGCTGTCGATGCTTCTCCTCTGTCATCATCTCCGCTGTCAAGGCGACGCGTAGAGATGGAATTTGGATCTCCAGGGGAAGCACGGCTTCACATCCGTACACCAAGGAAAATGGCGTGGCCTTTGTCGGGGTTCGCACTGTTGTGCGATAGGCCCATAAGCATTCGCCCAACTTATCGTCCCAGTCTCGTTGACTTTTCGAGACGAATTTCTTGAGAAGCTTGCCAATAGTCTTATTGAAAGCTTCTGCGAGGCCGTTAGCGGGCGGATAGTAGGCCGTTGATGACACACTCTGGATTCTGAACTTAGCACAGAATCTCTGGAAAGCCTGGCTGATGAACTGGGGTCCATTGTCATGGACAATTCGCCGAGGTACGCCGAAACGGTAAATAACGTGATGTTTCACGAACTTGATCACGTTATAAGATTTCACCTCTTTCAACGGGATAGCTTCGGCCCACTTTGAGAAGTAATCGGTTATCGCTAGGATGAACCGATGTCCCTTTGATGATGGTGGGCTGATAGGACCAACCACGTCCATCCCCCACATTTCGAACGGCCAGGTAGAGGTCGTAGAGTGGAGGCATCCTGGTGCTTGATGGATGAAATCGCCATGTATTTGACAGGCGTGACATCTTTTGGCATAGGCAACAGCCTCGGCAACCATCTTGGGCCAATAGTAACCCAATCTTTGGAGTCGGTTTGCCAGCTTCGGGCCAGGTTGATGAGCTCCACAAGTACCATCGTGGGCTTCTTTCAATACTCCTTGGGCTTCTTTTGATGAGAGGCATCGGAGCAGGATCCCGTCATGCGATCGACGATACAATGTTCGCGAAATCGCATTGTAGTAGAATTTGGAGGCTTTCCTTCGGATGGCAGCCGCCTCCCTGGTGTCTTCGGGCAAGATGCCGTACAAGACAAAATCAATGTAGGGAATCGCCAGTCTTTAAGTTCTGGATCGGTTGACACTTCAAGTGTTTCCTTACCGCGACGATCTCCCGTTGACCTCTGGTAGTCTCCGAGGGGACTTTTTGGGCAGTATAGGTCGTGGCTATAGACGAATACCTTCTCCATTGCTCCAGCTGGAAGAGCTAAGGAGGCAGCAAGGGATGCAAGTGCATCTGCATGCGCATTTTGCTTGCGCGGTACATGGTCGATGTAGAAGTTTGAAAACCTCTCGGCCATGTGGATTGTCGCGTTGTAGTAGGGTACTAGATCTTCATGCCTGACCTCATACTCTCCGCGAACTTGGCTGACGATGAGTTTAGAATCACCGTATGCCTCGAGATTTTTAACGCCAATCTCATCGGCGAATTGCATCCCAATCAAAAGAGCGTTGTATTCCGCCACATTGTTGGAACAGGGCTCGGTTAACGAGATAGCTCGGGGAATCACGTAATTTTGTGGGGAGACGAGTACTACTCCTACCCCCGCAACTGTATGTCCCCTAGAGCTTGTTCTTGATGCGCCATCGAAGAAAAGTTGCCATACTTGTCCTTCGAACAATGTCTGGGTCAGGCAGGCTTCGGTGACCTCGTCTGGGAGATCCTCGTAGAGTTTGGCTGCCCTGGGATCTGGGTGTTCAGCTAAGAAGTCCGCCACCGCTTGTCCCTTAATAGCCTTTTGTGGCAGAAAATGCATCTCATATTGTGATAGCAATATGGCCCATTTTGCCAGCCGGCCATTTAGTGAAGAAGGCTTTGTCATAAGTAACCTCAGGGGTTGACTTTGGATATGACATTTATGGTTTGGCCCACCAGATAGTGTCGCATTTTCTGAATGGCGAACACCAGTGCCAAACATTCCTTCTCGATCGGGTTGTACCGATGTTCGGCTCCGATCATCGTTCTACTTAGGTAGTAGATTGCTTGTTCTCGCCCCTGGTCATCATTCTGAGCTAGTAGAGCTCCCAAAGAATGATCCATTGATCGGACGTACACCAGGAAAGGCTTTCCGGATACCGGAGCTGCTAGGACTGGTGGTTGGGTGAGGTAGTGCTTGATCTCCTCAAATGCTTGCTGGCAAGCGTCGTCCCAAATGAACGAAACGCCCTTCTTCATCAGCTTAGCGAAGGGTTGGCATCTCCCGGAGAGATTTGAAATGAATCTACGGATATATGCCAATCGTCCTTGTAATCCTCTGAGCTCCTTGAGGCTTTTGGGGGGTTGCATCTCTTGGATAGCGCGGACTTTCTCCGGATCCAAATGGATTCCTGTGGAAGTCACGACAAACCCTAGGAATTTGCCACTGGCTACCCCCAGGAAGGACTTGGTGGGGTTCATCTTCAATTGATGAGCCCGCATGATGTCGAAGACCACCCTCAGGTCTGCTATGTGATCACCTTTAGTGCGGCTTTTCACCGCAATGTCGTCGACATAACATTCCACCGTTTTGCGTATCTGCCGATGGAAAATGGCATTCATGGCCCTTTGGTAGGTTGCCCCCGCATTTTTCAGACCGAAGGGCATGACGGTGTAGCAATATACCCCTAGAGGTGTCCTGAAGGAGGTGTGCTTTTCGTCATCGGGATACATCTTGATTTGATTATATCCTGAGAACCCGTCCATAAAGGACATTCGCTCGAATCCACAAGTATTATCAATCATGACATCTGTGATTGGCAATGGGAATTCGTCTTTGGGGCAGGCCTCGTTTAGATCACGGAAGTCGATGCAGATCCGGATCTTCCCGTTCTTCTTGGCGACGGGGACGATGTTGGCTACCCAGTCGGGATGCTGTTCCTCCCTGATAAAGCCGGAGTCAATAAGCTTCCTGACTTCTGATTGGATTGCCTCCATTATCTCTGGACGGAACCGTCGCTGCTGTTGTTTAACGGGCTTCATGTCCGGATTGATGTTGAGGCGATGCATAGCCACTTGAGGATCAAGTCCAGGCATGTCCTCATAATTCCAGGCGAAGACATCTATATACTCTTGTACAAGAGATATTAAATCCTTCTTCTCTGGAGGCGACAGGCCGTCACTTATGAAGATGGGTTTAGGATTGTCTTCATCTCCTAGGTTGACTTGAACAACCTTGTCTTCTGTGGGTGGCTCACGCTGTTCAAAGCGGATGTCCCAAAGAGCATTCAAATGTCTGATCCAAGGATCTGTATCAGATTGGATCATTTCTTCATCTTCATCCTCCAGATGGCTTGTCGAAACCATGTTTACTGAAAGCCCTTTGAAGATGTTGCCGACACTGACATCTGATTCCCATGACGACGTGTCTGATGAGCAGTCATGACTTGACAGTCTCTCCGAATCAGAGGCTGATGGCACTGGAGTTGATACATAGCCCAACCCCCGGCGCGTCCGATGATAGTAGTCAGGGGTTTTCCCTTTCGGTACAAAGGATCGAAGCAGTGTTCTTCTTCCTTTTCCGAAGTTCAACCCAGGCCTGTTGGTTAGATCATACCCCATGCGCTTCATCATCTTGAGCGTTCTTGGTTGATAATGATCGAACTGAGGGGATTCATCCTCACCTTCCGATTCTTCGTGGGGTATAGATTCAGATGCGATTCGCCCAAAAAGTATTGGTCTTTGGCCTTTTCGTCCGGCTGGAACCATGAATACAGACTCTTGCGCGTCACCATTATCTTGGTATGTCCCGAAGGATGATTTCACCGGTACATGCAAAGATGTCAAGGCATCTATTGCCGACCAGAGGTCATCGTCCATGTCGGTAGTGGTATCCGACGGTATTGAATCGGAAACATACACAGGGAAATACGCAAAGTCTAAATCTTCATTAATGTACCAACCACCTGCATCGTCGGTGGTATCAACATCGAGCTTATTAGTGCTCTTTACAATGGGCTCCAACTCCCACAGGCACTCTTCTTTCTCAGGCTCAACGTCAGCTTCATTACCAGAGTCTGGCTCCTCTGGTTGTGGGGTTTCATTAGTCTCCTCCGGATCCTGATATAAGAGGGAGTCCGTGAAATAATTTTCAACCCCTTTAAACGGATGCCTTTCGGCAATCAACGTTCGGACCTGTCCACTCTCATCAATGTATTTCATGACTTGGTGGAGAGTAGAGGGAACGATGGAATTGCGGTGAATCCATGGTCGTCCCAGCAACAGGTTGTAGGAAGTGTCCGCGTCAATGACGTAACACGTCACTTCTGACTTAAGGCTCCCGATTTGGCATTTGAGCTTGATCTTCCCCATCGGGCGGGAGCTGTTGGCATTGAACCCGTAAATAGTCGTCTGGGTAGGGCTCAGACGATGGGTAGGAATGCCTAGAAACTGCATAACCCGGCGAGGTATGATGCTCAGCGCGGACCCTGGGTCTACCTGGATGCGGTTCACCTCGGATGACCCAATATACCCAGTGAAGTATAGGGGTCGGTCATGCTTCCCTTTAACCTGCATGTCATCTGTTGTGAAGGTGATGCAGGGAGCATTTGGGGAGGTGTGGAGGCAATCCTCTTCATCTTCCTCCTTTGGCACGCGGGTCATAAAGACCTCAGCATTTGCCAGAGCTTCTTGTAGAGCCTCTCTGGTTGACTTTGATAGCCTCAGGAGCTCATACAAGGTAATGCGTGCCGGGATGTTGGCTAGTTGGGCCAAGACGTCGAAGCGGTAAGGTGTCGAGGATCCTTCTGTTACACCTTTCGCAAGAACTCGAGAAAACCGAGTTTCTTTCTGCTTCTCCCCAGGCTGTTTAGAGGAGGGCTTGGCTGGTTCCACGGCTGGTTGCGGAGAAGCCGCTGATGTCTCGCCGTACTGCTTCAAGTATGCCTGTCCTGAACGGGTCCCTGCCGTAGGTTGGCTGGGCTCTGCGGCCAGGACTATTGTTTCCTCTTCTGAGTCAGTCAGCGAGGGAACATCAGTGTCCGCTTCTCGAGAAGAGGCGCATATCACATGGCAAGATGAAGCCTTCCCTTTGCCTTTGGACTTCCTGTTGGTCACAGTCGTCCATTGTTGCTCGTCGACGAGGTCAGGGTGGACCCACATGATTTCCCCTCGTGGTGTAGAGACGGGTACCAAGCCTTTCTCCTGTTGCTGATGAGGGTCTGTGTTGACCACCCTCAGTTCTCCTTTCGGGACAGAGATTACCCCCGCGGGTGTCGGGGGTCGTGTCCCAAACTGGAGAATCGACGTCATGTTGGCCGTCATCTTCTTCTGCTCCGGTCGGAGTTTTAATACCTCCGCGTCAATCAGAGCTTGAAGGATGTCCTTAAAGACATAGCAGCTTTTGGTAGGATGTCCGAGCATCCTGTGGTATAAGCAGTAGGTGGGATTGTCGGTCTTGCCGACCTCCTCCGGGCGCCTAATTTCAGGGAGCTTCAGTCGATTGCTCTTGTTGAGTAGCTTGAAGAGCGAATCGACGTGTTCCTCCTTGAAGGAATACTGCTTGTTGGGGCGTGGCTGGCTTGAAGAGCCACTTGCCCTGCCTGTTTGAGGTTTGGTGGGAGATTTGGTCTCCGTCGCCAAATTATCCTTCCGCTTGGTTTGGAGGGATGTGTCTGGTGCACGCCTTGTCGACCTCTCTGGCCTGGGCTTGCCTTCTTCCGCTCTGACGCGGGCGACAATCTCCTCAGCCTGTTCACCTTGCTGGACTAATTATTTCCAGGTGCGGCTTTCAGCAACTCCTATTTGAGCAAGGAGTGAGGTTTGGAGATTATGGCGACATGTTTCCACCAGGGTGGCCTGGGTCATGCCGCTTGGACATCGGAGTGCCATGTTCCGAAATCTTTCTACGAAAGACTTGACGGACTCTCCCTTTCGCTGTTTTGTAGCTAAAAGGGTAGGCATTGTGACCTCCGAATCATCTTCGAAGAAGCGTGTTAGAAACAGCTTCTCCAAGTCACCCCAGTTCTTGATGGAACCTTCGGGGAGCTTCATGAACCATTCAAAGGCCAACCCTTTCAGGGTGCCGATGAACAGTCGCGCCAGGATGGCATCGTTATCTACCACATTCCCGGTCTGGGATTTGAAGTAGTAGATGTGCTGGTTGGGCGACCCCTTCCCGTCGAATGCCTGGAGAGTTGGAGCCTTGAACTTAGGAGGGTACGGGACTAAGTCCCACTCGGCCGGATAGGGCCGGACTACTCCAGCTTCTTGGAGGCCTTTACGGTTGGTAAGGGCCTCGAGGCGCTGCTCTAGTTGACTCATTCTCTTAGCATGAGCCTTTCCCGGGGTCTGGTCGCTTCTTGCCTGCGACGAGGGCTTGGACACATCCGAGGTAGATCGTCGTGTCTCGTCAGAAGATTCGGAGGGTGGGCTTTCTCCTTTTCTCCCTTTCCCCTTCGGTCGTCTAGGAGGAGATCTCGCTCTTTCTTCAAGCAATTTCTCAAGCATATGCTTGAGGGAGTCAATGGATCTCTGTTGAGAGGCGATTATATCCATCTGGTGCTTCTGCGTCTGTTCTAAACGCCTGGTCGTCTCCTCAGGAGTGTCTGCCATGTAGGCGGAAGCCTCCTTCTCGACGGAAGAGTTTGAAGCCTGCGACCCCACTACAGCAGAGTGAGAATCACCCGTTCTAATGCCGCGGGCTAAGGCATTATAGTCAATTGGGGGAATGGCCCCCGTCCGGGTGCGAGTGTGCTGATACACTCCTTCCGGTACAGAGTCAGACTCGGAGTCATCTGGGCTGACTGCAATTTGTTTCCCCTTACTCCTGCTAGTCATGTTTGCAGTAAGCTCCGGGTATTCAACATCTGAGAAGGTTCTCCTCCTGTGGGAGCGTCTTCTCTTGGCTGATGGGGGAATCAGGGTCAGCTGTCTAATTAAAGACGGCTGGTGCACGCCTGACTCGCAATGGCATCCAGAGAGCATCTGGATGAGCTGTTGACAGCAGCATGGAGAAGTGGTCTGATTGGCACTCCTCTTCCTTGTCAAATACTCCCTCAAATCTGTGGGAGGGGGATTAAAGAAACTGGTCTCGCAACGTCGACGACGGGAGACAGTCATGTGCTGTTCAGCCTGGACACAGGTTTCAGAAACGCGGCTGTTGCGTCGCGGCTGCGTCACGCGCGTCTGGCGTCTCTGTTGATATGAGACGCGACTTTCGCGTTGCTGTCTGCTGCGTTGGAGCAGAGAGACTTGGGAGAGAGTGGGCTGCTGGGCCCCACGCCTATGGGCGCGTGCTTCTTGCGTTTGACGAGACGCAGAAGCTTCGCTTTGGCGTTTGACAAGTTGGTCTTTAGAGGGCTCAACTTGGGGAGTCTCGCGTTTGGGTCGCCAAACACGGACCTCTCGCACTGGACGAGGTGCGGGCAAGGCATCGGATCGTACGCTGCGTTCAACCCCAGTCAGAAAACCAACGGTTCCGACCGAGTGTTGACGCGCGCGTCTTCTCTGTCGACGCTCGGCATTCCGATTGCGTTGTGGAGGAAGAGAGAAGCCAACAACTTCCTGGTTTGTAGAACCAGGGGTGTTTGCCACGCGGGTCTCCTGAGAGACGCTGACGCGGGCGTTCTGTGCGACACGGTCGATCGCACCAGTAGATGTGCCGGGGACCACGCGGGCCTTCAGAGAGGCGTTGGCGCGTGTGTTCTGCGCGGCGCGGTTGATCGTAGCAGAGGAGTCTGAGGTTACGCGGGCTTTCGGAGAGGCGTTGGCGCGTGAACCAAGCTTGGCACAATAGGCAGCAGGAGCACCCGACAGAGCCTCAGATTGGGCTTCAGGGGGCTGTCCACTTGAGATCCTGCGGCAGACGCGGGTCTTTGGGCTCTTGGAGCCAGAAGAGAGGAACTCTTCATACTTCGCCTGGTCGAACTCGACGACGAGGGATTCGACCATTTTCCCCTTACGGAGAACGTCATCTTGCACCACGGTGCGCTCGTCAGCAACGAAGGTGATCCCCAGCGGAGTCGCCATCTCTTGTAGGGGCCGGAAAAGGTTTGGTGGTCGGAGAAAGTGGTTTTAGCTGTAAAAAGATTTCCTTGATTCAAGCGAAACGATTACAACCAAAAGAACTACTCTTCCCTCTTTTCCAGTTACAAGGGAGGGAGGATGTCTGAATCTTCCCTTTATTTAAAGCTGGGTTCTTCGTGTGGCGATGGAGAGTGAATCTTGTTCTCCGTTGACCAGATGACCGTCCTGGACCGTCGGGGGTCTTCTCTTCGGTCGGTAGAAAGAGTAACTCAGCTCCGTCTACCAAAACTCTCAAAGAGGAGGTAGGCGAAGAGCGGCTAGTACTCAGTAAGCTCGCTGAAGAGTCGTGCTTCTCTCTTGATGATCCTTCTGCCTGGATTCGATCGATTTTGATGATGCCCTATCTCAAAGCTCTCGCTCTTCAAAACTCCGATCTTCTGCCAAGCTTCGATCCTCTCAAGCCTCTATCCCTGTGTGTCTCTCCAAAAACTCCCACCCTCTCTTCATAGCAAACAAGGCTATTTATAGGGATCTCAGGGGTGAAGGTGCCTCCTAAAAACGCTCCCGAATGAGGGGCTACTACCCGCTACATGCGCGGTGACTGGCCCCGTAATCAGGGCAGTTGCAACTGAGACGCGGGCGTTGGGCCAAACGCGCCTTGAAGTTTGAGACGCGGGCGTCGAGCCAAACGCGCCTTGAAGTTTGAGACGCGGGCTTCGGGCCTTCACGTCTGGATGCTGAGGCGCGGGCGTCGGGCCGACGTGCCTTGATGCTGAGACGCGGGCTTCGAGCCGACGCGTCTGAATGTTGTGACGCGGGTGTAGAGCCAACGCGTCTTAATGCTGAGACGCGAGCACCGATTTCTCGCGTCTAGAGCTTGAGACTCTGCTTCCTTAATGGCTGATCTGTTAGTCATTTTTAGACAGCCTACACCTGGGAAGCTTCCCGACCCCTTTTCTGTCACAGGATAGGGGATATAAGGCGGATCTTCTCGCACAAGAGTCGTGCTGGCCGTCGATACGGTAAGAGCAAGATTGGCCAATGGCGCTTCCGGAGGTGCTACCTCTGCAGGAACCTCCACGACCAATGATGGAGTAGTTAGCGCAACCTCCTCAGAAACCTCAATCGAGACCTGAGCTGTGTGGCCTTCTGGAAGGGTACCGACCGTCGGACTCTCTACCTGAGCCCCCTCAGTCCTCTCTGTAAGTTATCGCGATGTTAGACACAATGGTAGAAAAGCGAAACATTTAAAGCATCAGAGCTGCCTTACCAGGTTGGAGGTCCAGAGACGTCGAATCCTGCGGAGCGGAAGTCTCCTCGGCTTCAGCAGTAACCTCCTCGCCCGGCAGAGTGAGAGCCTCCTCAACCTCAGTGGTTGCTTCCCCTTCCGGCAAAATGGAAGGCTCCCCGATCTCAACAGTTGCCCCCTCTGAAGCCTCGATTCTCTCGGGCCGGGTCAACTCTTTCACCATCTCCTCGATACGCGAGGAGGTTGTAGCGTCGGCGTCTCCAGCTGGCCCTGCAGCATAAAAGAAGAATGTTAGAACATCCTCTTCAATATGCAAAGAGAAAATTAGACAGAAGATGGAAAGAATACCTTCAGTAGGGATAATCGCCAGCGATGGTGCAGTCGATGGCTCGCCCCCATATATTTCCTCCTCTGAGATGTGGAAGAATTTGCTCTGATCAGGAAGAGCGGGTTCATCGCCATAGTCGACCTCGTCTTCAAAGGCGCTTTCCCCCGATAACGAAGAAGACGACAGCTCAACGCGAGGAAGCTTCGCAACAGGAGCCTTACCTCCGATCACCCCAGTGGTAGGACTAGGGTCAATGCCCTAGGACTGGAAATGAAGACGCTAGGAGACCCCGGCTGCCGTGCCTCACCTCTCCCTTCATGAGCAGAAGGAAGCTCGGGCTGAGCTGAGAATCCCGGAATCTCAACATCCTCTTCACCCATTATGTCGACCTCAAGCCGCTCATCATCATCACCAGCGGTGAGTTCGTCAACAAGCTCCCCCTCCTCCACGGTCTTGCGGTGTGACCTAGGGGCACGGACTAGGGTGGGGAAATCTTCATCTTCCGACGGTTCCTCAACCCTGACAAGGACGTCTTCAGGATGAGCCTCAACTCCAGTAGAGGTGCCTTCAGATTGAGAGACTTCGGCTGTTAAGTCCCTCCGAACCTTCTTTGGGACAGGCCCAGCAATAGAAGCAGAGTGTCGACGACGCTTGCTCACCGTCTGTTTAGACCTCCTTGCCCGCGGCTCCTCCCTCATTGCTGGTGGCTCAGCCCTTGTCGGTAGCGGCTCCGCCCTTGTCGGTAGCGGCTCCGCCCTCACTGCTTGTGGCTCCCTCCTCGATCGTCTCCTGACCTCCTTATGAGCCTTCAGATACTGGTCGATAAGCTTCGAATGTTTATCGGACTCTGACCTGGCCTCGAGATGTGCATTGATGCTCTCAAGGCATGAAGACTCCGGAACAAGGTCTGGTGTCTGGCTGGCTTGGAAGTACCAAGTGCAGAAGCTGAAGCTCGTGCGGCATTTGGGCGTCTCGATGGGTAGACGGAATGTTGCTCCCGTCCCTCCAGCCACACTGTAGTACCAGGCCCGAGCACCCTCGAACAGGTTCCCTTCGAAGGCGAGCCGAGCATTGGGGTTCCCGACATAGAGTTGATCGTAGCCGAACTGTCGGGCAAAACGGTTCGGCATGTATGGCTCGATGGTGCATGAAGTCCCTTGCCGGAACATCACATATCCCGGCCGGATGTTGATCAACCACCAGAAGACTCCCGCAGGCAGTTGTGTGAAGTTATCCCGACCAGCGATATCAGCGAACAACTCCCCGAAAGCCGCACCAGGAACGTCTGGAAAGCAGCGGTTGAGCTGGTAGTTCGTGGCGCAGGAAAGACACTTCCTAATATAATACAGGTAGGTGTCACGCCACTCCGAACGTTCCAGCCGCTGCACAAATGGGACATGACCCGTGCTCCCACGCGCCGCCGTCATCAAAGAAGGGCAATGCATCACGTACCAAGCCATGAGGTACGTGTAAGGCAGTTCAATCCGAGGGTTAGGGCGCTTCACCTTCGGATTCCCCTCTGAGTCGACATATGGCTTTCCATGGGAGTCAACAGTCTTCGGGAGCTCGCAGAAATTCTTGGCTAACGCCCGTAGCCCACTCTGAATACCGGCCGCCACGGCCGGAAGAAGAGCTATGGGGCTACCATGAGCCAGGAGCACCGCCGGGTACACCACGTCGGCAACAATAACTTCGTGTGGCAGCGTGGGCACCACACAACGCTTCAACCACAGCATCAAGAAGCCCGCCAACAGTGCTCGACTAGAGATGGAAGTCCGGGCTTGATGGTGAAAGCTTTCAAAAATCAGGTCAGGGTCGAAACCGTCCTCGTTCGACTCCGTGGTGTAGAAGCTGTTCGGAGCCTGGTCGATCCTGTCTTCAATTTCCCTATCGGATCTGGGAGCCAGTCGGGTTATCGGGAGATCTTTATTGTTAACGTTGTTGAACAGATAACTAGCCCAAGACAACTGCTTGACTCCTCCTGACCTCCAGGCAGTTATCTGGCCGCAGATGTGGAAGTGGCACATCACCTCCCAGTAGGTCTCATATATTGCGGGAAACTCTTTTTCCAAAAAGTGGAGCTCCTTAGTGGTAGGGACATATTCCTCATAAGGAATGTCCCCTGACGCCAGCCCTGAGACCGCATGCAGCTCGTGCAGTGCCAGGCCCATCTCTCCAACCGGGGTGAAGAATGTCCCCGTCAGAGAGTCATATCGCTCCAGGACTCCGAAGAAATTATGAGAGCTTGGTGGGATACCCCACTGTACGGCCCTGACCGCCGGGTATAGTCCCACACACTCTAGCAGCTCTTTAAGATCGGTGAGGACAAAACCCACCATCCTGCCCCACCAAATATTCCCCGTAGAATGGATCCACCCATGCGCACGGAACTCAGTAGGATAGTCACCCTCCGCTTCCATAAACGAGTTAAGGAAGGTAGCGGCAAGCTGTGGTATCTCCCCGACCGGAACATCGGACTTGCGCGACGCGGGGAACAGGCCGACGGCTGACCTGTCATGACTATCATGGCGGTTTACCTTCTGGAAGCCAAAGTCACCAAGGGTGATTTCGGAGACACATTGGGAAATGTCCCATTCCATCTTCCGAGGGATGGACATGTGTTGGAAGTAGGACAATGGGAACATCCTCTCCATATCCGGAAGAAACAATCTTCCATCCTTTATCTGACGGAGCCATTTGTAAGTTCCTCCAGACACGCGACGGCCGTCATCATGAATGCGATCTCCGAAGAAGAAGGCAGGCTTCTCCAG
Organism: Agave tequilana; assembly: GCA_038442645.1. Taxonomy (NCBI): domain Eukaryota; kingdom Viridiplantae; phylum Streptophyta; class Magnoliopsida; order Asparagales; family Asparagaceae; genus Agave; species Agave tequilana. The sequence goes on from JAVJIF010002758.1 coordinate 51,230, forward strand.
CCTGACGCCATCATCCGTTTTGAATGCGGCATCGGTCATAAGCGCCCGAAAGGTTCTCCTGTCAACATTAGAGAGCCTCTCCCTGCGATCCGGCGACTGGTCAGCAGTCAATGGGACACTCATTCTTAGCACGAAGGTCAAGCCCTGGTCAGCACCACCTACATGTCCAAAGTGGCGCGTCTTGGCAAGTGAGCCAGAAACATGTCGCATTGCGAAAGAAAAGGACACTTAGTCAGATACTTCATTAAAAGCAAGGAAAATGCTAAGTGTTCATGACTCCAAACGCAGAAGAGAAACTGGACGCAGGAATTATCAAAATTCGCGTCCAGACCTGCGAATCTGCGTCCAAACGCAGAAGAGAAACTGGACGCAGGAATTATCAAAATTCGCGTCCAGACCTGCGAATCTGCGTTCAAACGCAGAAAAGATACTGGACGCAGAAGTTATCAAAACCCGCGTCCAGACCTGCAAATCCGCGTTAAGTGACACAGAACGCAAGGATCAAATCAGCGTTCTGCAAACCAAGACCGCGTCCAGATCCTTCACAGTTAGGAAATCTCTAAGTGAAGGACCCGAAGTGCAGAGTTCACTGGCGTTAGGTCATCAAACCCGCGCCTCGGTTATCAACTCAAAGACCGCGTCCGAGACTGCGTCTGAGAATCAAACCGGTTCATATTCTGTGTTAAGAGTTTTTTTTAGGGTTCTCTAAAACTTCCAGTAACGGTGAAGCTTAGCCAAAATGGCATCTTTACCTCGGAAAACATCCTGCACGGAGGAAGCGCCCCCTTGGGCCTCGGCAATGGTCGCCTTGGAGGACGACGCGGTCGGCTTGGCCTTGGGTGCCATTGGTGATCAGAGGTCAATGAAGAAGATGAGCAGTAATGGAGAAGAAGAACTCTCTTAAATCTCTGAGTAAGCGCGTTCGGAGAAGAAGACAAATCTCTCTAACTGTGGCCTTTTATAGGCACAAAGATTCGCGAAGATACGCGGCGTGTGGCCCGATAGACGCTGCAGCGAGTCGCCACGTGACGCGTGTAACCAGATCATTTCTGAACAGAGAAGATCATGCGTCGTGACCCCGCCGCGAGTCATCATTCGACACGTGGAGCAGTTCATTTAATGAACCAGGAAATCCGCGCGCCTAACGGAGAAAACCTCTCCGGTTCCCCAGGCCAGCTGGCGGCGTAATCATGACATGGCACAGATTCGCGCCCAAAGAACGCGCCTCTCTGATGGACATGCCCCGTCAGCATCACCATAAATGCACCCAGAAAGTCGCGTTGTGTCCAGAAAATCGCGTCTGCATCCAAAAGACGCGTCTCTCTAAAATTCGCGTCCTCCCAAGCAGGCTAAACATCGCGTCTACCTCATGGAATATTAGTCGCGTTCCTATCACCAAAAAGACGCACCCCATGGAAGTCGCGTCTTTAGGGCAGTCTCTACTCTTCAAAAAAAAAAAAAAAAAACCTGCGTTCGGCTTCTGCAAATCAGTTCAACAGTACACTGGCACAAGCAGAAGGCCAACCACTCCTGGTCAAAAGCGCACTCGTGACAGACTAAAAGCGATCGGGGAGGTTTAGACTGTGTATCTAGACACTCAACACGATCAACTCTGATGGCTTCAAAGAGTTCAACAGTACACTCACAAAGACCAACTCCAGATAAGATCAAACCCGGAGCATTAATAGTCCAGTCATAAAGGCGAACGCGGCTAAAATCCAAAGTATTCCGAAATCCGTCCCATTTAACTACGGAATATCGAAAACTTTGGAGGGGGTTCTGTAGGCTGTCTAAAAAACAGACAAGCCTTTAAAAGCAGAGATCCAAGCTCAGGACGCGTTGGCTCAACACCCGCGTCTCAGCATCAGGACGCGTGGGCTCGACACCCGCGTCTCAGCATCAGGACGCGTTGGCTCGACACCCGCGTCTCAGCATCAGGACGCGTTGGCTCGACGCCCGCGTCTCAGCATCAAGACGCGTGGGCTCGACACCCGCGTCTCAGCATCAGGACGCCTTGGCTCGACACCCGCGTCTCAGCATCAGGACGCGTTGGCTCGACGCCCGCGTCTCAGCATCAAGACGCGTGGGCTCGACACCCGCGTCTCAGCATCAGGACGCGTTGGCTCGACACCCGCGTCTCAGCATCAGGACGCGTTGGCTCGACGCCCGCGTCTCAGCATCAGGACGCGTTGGCTCGACACCCGCGTCTCAGCATCAGGACGCGCTGGCTCAACGCCCGCGTCTCAGGATCAAGACGCGCTGGCTCAACGCCCGCGTCTCAGGATCAAGGCGCGTTGACTCGACACCCGCGTCTCAGCATCAGGACGCGTTGGCTCGACGCCCGCGTCTCGGTTGCAACTACCCGAAATAAGGGGCCAGTCACCACACATGTAGCGGGAAGTGGCCCCTCATTGTGGAGCGTTTTCAGGGGGCACGTTCATCCCCAGGGACCTCTATAAATAGCCCTGTTGGCATCAACAGAGAGAGACGCACAGGGAGAGACGTACCTACATACAGGCATACGCATCCAACACGCGTAGAGAGAGACACGCACGATCACCGGACGAAGGCATCGTCAACAGAGAAGGAGAGAAGACTCTTCAGCAAGCTTACTGCGTACTAGCTGCTCTTTGCCTAGCTCCTCTTCTAGAGTTTTGGTAGACAGAGCCGAGTTACTCTCTCTACCGACCGAAGAGAAGATCCCCGACGGTCCAAACAGTCATCCGATCAACGGAGAACAAGATTCACTCTCCACCGCCACACGAAGAACCCAACATTAAACAAAGGGGGGATTCAAGATTCAACATCCTCCCTCCCTTGTAACCGGAAAGAAAGGAAAGTCTGGTTGTAATTGTTTCAACTGATTCAAGGAAATATTTTACACCCCGATCTTTCTCACCTAAATCTCCTTCCGGGCTCCTACAAACTCAAATTGTTACGAACACTTTACACAATAATTTATACAACTACCTTTTAATAAAAATTAATTGTAGCACCAATTCCATGTAAATTAATTTAAAAACAACATAACATATAACATGACTTCTAAAATACTTTTACATTCTAGCAACACCCATTACCATTTACTTTACCTATACTACTTCCACTCTCATTGTTATAATACATAACACAAAAATTTATATAACCCTTCCAATGAAAAGAGAATAAGTATATTATCAATTCTATAAAATATTATTATGCATAATATCTTACCCTATTCTAATACACTTTCCTTAAAATTTCTCTTAGTCTCAAACATCCATTTTCTTGAATTAAAACTCATACATATGGTATGTGAAGTGAGTATGTAATTTACTCACCTAGAGGATGGATTCCCACTTGCGATTTGGTCAATTCCCCCACTCAAGCCCTAGTAGCAAGACAAGGCAAAAATTCTTAGTTTATGAACTACTCATCATCATGAGAATAACTAATTGAGTGTTACCATAACTTTACCCAATTTTTAATCTCTGAAAAAATAATTGAAACAAATTCAGAATTAGGGCTTGATTTTACCTTATGAAACTATCCCAAAAATCTGGATTTTCCTCCTCTCTTGTTCAAACAAGATCCCCCCTTCCCTACGGGCCGCCCTCGCCCTGGCGCCGCCCTCGCGCGGCCGTGCGCCGCCCCGGCGCGGCTGCGCGCGGCCCGGCTGTGCGCGGCCGCGGGTGGCGCGCGGCTGCGTCTCCCCTCCTGGCTTCGGCTGGGAGGGTGGAGAGAGAGATAGAGGGAGAGAGAGAGAGAGTTGGTTGGTGAGAGAGATTTGAGAGATTAGGGAAGAACTTGTGGGGATTTTAGGGCTTCAGAATTTGTTTTACAGAGAAGAAGAACTTCTCTCTCAGATCTCAACGTAAGGTTAAGATCATTATGCAAAAAGGCCCTCCCAAAACTTGATTATTGCAAACACACTTCCCCTCTCTACTTGCCACTTGGCCAAGGCTAGGATCAAATTGATCCTAGCCTTACACCTCATCCCATCATGCAACCTAACCCCTCCACTAACTCAAATTTTAATAAAAAAAATTCCAAAATACAAATACCTAGTATTAAAGTAGGTATGTATTAATTGGGAATACATTAAGGTATACTAAAAATTTGCAATATTAAAGATACACCCCATATACTTCTAATATTATAATTATTTTGGCATAAGATACTTATATATATTTTCTATATATATATATATATATATATATATATATATATATATATATACCAATTTATGCCATAATAAAAATGAAAATAACTCCTAAAAATGAAATATTAATTCTTTGGTCATTATTATTATTATTATTGTTATTTAATTAAGAAGGAGGAATCATATAAAAATTTTCTACTTAACCGATGCTTAAAATAATTAGGAATTAATAAAAATGGGTTGTTACATTCTACCCCCCTTAGGGAAGCTTCGACCCCGAAGCTCGACGTACCTTGGAAAAGTTGTGGGTGGGTAATTCGCATATCCTCCTCTGGTTTCCAGGTAGCCTCTACAAATTCTATTATATTGCACTCAAACAAGTCCCAAAAAAAAAAATTCCCCGTTCTCCAATCCCTTCTCAATAATTGGGGAACTTACACTTGTCTACCATACTAAGCTTCAATGGTTGCATCCCAAGATCAATAGGTAGCTGTTGTTACACGCAAACATCATTAGTGGTAAATACTTCTTCCAGTTATCAACATCTAACATGCATGCTTCAACTTATCTTGCTAATATCTGAATAGTCCTCTCTGATTGGCCATCAGTCAGTGAGTGTGTCACAGTACTAGGATGTAATCTAGTCCCAAAGCCTTAGAAAAGCTCACCCAGACTCTTGATAGAAGGCGAGGATCCCTGCCTAATACAAATGTCTCAAGTACGTCATGTATCTGAATTATTTCTCAAATGTTCTTTATGCTCCTCGCTACTCTTGGGATAATTATTACATCAACAATGAATATGATCACAAATTGATCGGGATATGTTTGTAATATTCTTATTCATCAAGTCCATAATTGTTGCAGGGGTGATGGTTTGTCCAAATGGCATTACGAGAAATTCGATATTTCTTTCCGGAGATAAGCGTGGTAACTCCTTCGAAACACAATTGAGGTACTTGTTCACCATAGTTATGCACCCTTTTGGTGGCAGCCTATATTGGCACAGCGGGTTAACAATCAATCTATTCTTAAAATAACATCGTATTCCATCTTTCCTAATTTATGAGGTTCACCCATGTTTTTACTTCTCTTATCATGATCTCACTCTCCTTATAGTACATATTAGTAACCATATCCGTTCCTATAGGAGTTGATATCACAAGTAGAATTCAATGATTTAGGTTTCATGCTAGGTTTGGATGAAATGTTGAGAAGACATAAGAGTATGTGACACCAGGGTCAAATAATACTCGGGCAAAATGCTCCATTAAATTGATTGTACCTTTCACCACAACATTTGATGTTCGAGACTCCTGCTGAGTCAAGCATTCCCCTCCCGCCGAGCTCCAGGCTGTTGCACTGATGACTGAGTTTCCGCCGGTCGGGGTGTGTTGAACGGTCGCCTGAAAGTTCCTGTTGGTCCTGAAAATGGGACAGTGCCCCCAGTTCGCCTTTCCGTCCCAAATCCCATCCTTGGGTGTCCTTGTAAGATCGGACATTCCTTCCTTATGTGACCCATTTGACCGCAAGAGAAACATTGTTTGCCCAGAACACAACTGCCCGCATGATTTAAATGGCATATGGGGCACCACGAGTTTCCTGAAACATCTGGACGGTGAGAAAGTATTGTCCGAGGTCTTCGAGGGAATCTCACCCGATGCCATGTACCTCCATTTGATCTAGAAGCCGATGCTACCGAGGACCCCTCACTTCTATTGAATCTGTGGTTTGACATATCGGGGTCAGGTGTCTCCTGATAGTGGGGGCGCTTAGAAGGGGGTAACTCCTTGCCTTTGATTTCCTGATCTTCCAATATATCCCGTTCAACTTCCAATGCTTTCTCCACCGCTTGAATATAGATTTGGAGTTGAAACGGAATTAATTTGCTTCTGATTTCAGGTTTTAATCCCCTCACGAACCTTTTAGTTCTTTCTGATTCTTCACGTACCAACCCTGCTGCATACCTTGATAATTGTGTAAACTTGACATCATACTGGTTGACAGACATTTGTCCTTTCTTTAGCTCCTGAAATTCTAGTGCGAGTTTATCTTTAGCTACCCCCGGTATATACTTTTCGTTGAACTTCTTAACCAAAAAGTTCCAAGAAACTTTCTCCCTTAGTGAATTAGCTCCACCTTTAACCATGTCCCACCAATGTTCCGCCTCACCTTGAAACATGAAAGAGGTAAAGGACACTTTTTGATTCTCATTACATTCCATAACAGTTAGTATTTTCTCAATTCGACGAAGCCATTCTTCTGCTTGTATGGGATCAGCTTCTCCTTTAAATGCTGGCGGGTTCAGCTTCTGAAATTGTTCTAAAGCTCGATGTGGGTTGCTTTTCGTTGCCAGTCGCGCCAACCAACCTGGCATTACCTCAGGGATTTTCTGGTATTTGCTGATGTGTTCGTCCTCGTGGTTAGTCGGGGGATGGACACTCCTAACTGAATTTTGCGGTGGGGCATAGCTTGCCGGATCAGTGTCTGGTGGCGGAAGATTTAAGTCCATCTAACCCTAAAAGAATAATCAGTCTTTATCATCAATAATATTCATATTACAAAGCAAGTCTTACATAACAATTATCACTTTATTCATAACTTTAAAGGCATCCTTGGAATCAAGGTTTACATTGATATGCTTACATTCATACTAACATATAAAAGATATATATATATATATTATATATATATATATATATATATATATATATATATATATATATATATATAAACCATAAAAAAAGTTTACATTGAAACTCATGGTTCACACCCAATTCTTTACAGACACATAAACCTTCCTATCCAAAAAAGCTCTAAAATAGGCGAACCATGCCATCCTTTCTCAAAATACTAAACATTCCACCTTATTCAAGAATTTATATCAGAACCAGTGGAACTTCCCTCCTTACTATCATTATTAGAGTCCTCTCCTCTTAGATTTTCTTCTTCAAGATTTTCTTCGTTAGGGTCTTCTTCATCGCCCTCCTTAGGATCTTCACTTTCTATTATGATATCATCGTCATATTTTCCGTATTCATAATCATCATAAAGATCCAAGTCGTGGGCCCAGCTAGCATTCTACCAAATACCTCCAAAAGATATTCTTCCTTGGGACTCTACTTCATTACTGAGGACGGCATTAAAAGTCTCAGTCATTGGTAGGTCTCCAATGGGGCTTTTATCATCAACTGCCACATCTGTATTCTTTTATCCCATTAAGCTTGCTTCAACATCATTATCCATAGATATAAGGAAATTTTACCTTAAGGTAGTTAGGCTATTGGAAGTCAACAGATCTGCAATTTCTTATATTTTCTATCTCTCGGAGCTTGCTACTCTAAAACGTTCTTACGTTCTGAATTAACTTTGACTTACCGGATATTTTAGCTACCCTCTCATTCTAGTGTCCCATACCACTGGCGATCCATACAAAGGGCCCGCACCCTCAGTATGAAACATCCGAATCGGAGTATGCGGGTACTCAAATTCGAATACAAGAGAACGGTTAAATATCCCGCACTTCTAAGTTAATCATATTTGTAAGAATCCACTACTCCTTAAAATACCCATCTCGATCGTACAATCCTACATACAATTCTTCACACAATACCACATCAATCCTAACTTATCCCATCTACTCAATGTAACTTTACACCTTGGCTCTGATACCAACTGTAACGGTCCCAGTTCTAATAGGCAAGATTAGATCCATAACACTTATTTATTCCCATATCTTTTCTTTGATTCAAATCCAGAAAATTTCGGCAACATTTCCTCTAAAACTTTACTTTTCTCCACATACAACAATAGTAATTTCGGCTCTAAGGCCTACTTATGTCCATGAAGGATTTCGGCAACATGGCCTACTTATCACAAAAATAAAAAAAAAATATCTCCAAAATATACTTATGCCACGCATTCATCTTGCATAACCATCAAGGCATCCATAATCCACAAAAATTCTACCAACATGATCACAATACCTCACTTCACCAACTTCCCAAGTACACAAGTTCTAATTAAAACTATTACAAAAAATTTACATATGATAGTAGCATCATAGCACCCTTAACTAGGTAATGCTAACATAAAATATGATTACATGTACATAGTGAATAAAATAAGAGTTTATGAAACATAAGACATCCCGCTCATGACTAATCTGTGCTATATTACGCCCTTACCTTTATCCAAACCTGAAAGAGAAGACAAAGAAAGGGATGAGCTCGATGGCTCAGCGAGTAAATTTCATAAACACTTTATAAATGATAACAACATGATATAATACCACAACATACTTTATGGAATCTAAGGAGACCTTTTTGGAAAACATATATTAGCCTTCTTTGGTCTACTTTATACACTTACGTGATGGTACAGGACGTAGTAATAGTTTTCCTTTTATCACGTTTGATAACACAACATAATTCAAACCATAATAATTCCTAAGTTATGGTAACACAAACATCTTTTATAAACATATTTACAAGCAACAATTCATTACCACAACATTCAAAATAGTACATGAACATTTTACCGTCTTCTCCTCCTACCGGCTCCCGCCGGCCCCTTCCTACAGTGACAAACATAAACTACTTTCATAACACCGTCTTCTCCTCCTACCGGCTCCCGCCGGCCCCTTCCTACAATGATCAATATGCTTTTACACCGTCTTCTCCTCCTACCGGCTCCCGCCGCCCCTTCCTACAATTTTAGATGGAACCTCATTTTTCTCACTGTCTTCCCCCTTACTACTCTTAATTGACAACATAGGGATTTACCCTACTAAAGTATAGATCCCACAATCAATACATTCATATATATATGGCATATCAAATTATGTCATTTCATAACTTTACACAATTAGTATGTTTTGGCAAGATCCCAAAATCAACATTTTCACATATCATTCATCTATTCAATCATAACAACATATAAATTTTACAAGCGACCCACACATATATTTCATGACAAAAATATACTATGGCATAGGTTACATAATCAACATGTTATGACAAAATCACAAAATCGATAAGTTCACATGTCGTCAATATATTTCATCATGCTATTATATGTGTATTACTATAGTGAGTCGTACAAAGTAATTCATGTGGGATTTCCAAGGTATTATAATTAATGACTTAAGCATTTCACATACATAGCTTGTAACATAGCTACTAACATACCCTTACGTTCTAGTACACACCCATCACCACTCACTTTGCTTATACTACTTAACTTAACTCAAATTGTTACGAACACTTTACACAATAATTTATACAACTACCTTTTAATAAAAATTAATTGTAGCACCAATTCCATGTAAATTAATTTAAAAACAACATAACATATAACATGACTTCTAAAATACTTTTACATTCTAGCAACACCCATTACCATTTACTTTACCTATACTACTTCCACTCTCATTGTTATAATACATAACACAAAAATTTATATAACCCTTCCAATGAAAAGAGAATAAGTATATTATCAATTCTATAAAATATTATTATGCATAATATCTTACCCTATTCTAATACACTTTCCTTAAAATTTCTCTTAGTCTCAAACATCCATTTTCTTGAATTAAAACTCATACATATGGTATGTGAAGTGAGTATGTAATTTACTCACCTAGAGGATGGATTCCCACTTGCGATTTGGTCAATTCCCCCACTCAAGCCCTAGTAGCAAGACAAGGCAAAAATTCTTAGTTTATGAACTACTCATCATCATGAGAATAACTAATTGAGTGTTACCATAACTTTACCCAATTTTTAATCTCTGAAAAAATAATTGAAACAAATTCAGAATTAGGGCTTGATTTTACCTTATGAAACTATCCCAAAAATCTGGATTTTCCTCCTCTCTTGTTCAAACAAGATCCCCCCTTCCCTACGGGCCGCCCTCGCCCTGGCGCCGCCCTCGCGCGGTCGTGCGCCGCCCCGGCGCGGCTGCGCGCGGCCCGGCTGTGCGCGGCCGCGGGTGGCGCGCGGCTGCGTCTCCCCTCCTGGCTTCGGCTGGGAGGGTGGAGAGAGAGAGATAGAGAGGGAGAGAGAGAGAGTTGGTTGGTGAGAGAGATTTGAGAGATTAGGGAAGAACTTGTGGGGATTTTAGGGCTTCAGAATTTGTTTTACAGAGAAGAAGAACTTCTCTCTCAGATCTCAACGTAAGGTTGAGATCATTATGCAAAAAGGCCCTCCCAAAACTTGATTATTGCAAACACACTTCCCCTCTCTACTTGCCACTTGGCCAAGGCTAGGATCAAATTGATCCTAGCCTTACACCTCATCCCATCATGCAACCTAACCCCTCCACTAACTCAAATTTTAATAAAAAAAAATTCCAAAATACAAATACCTAGTATTAAAGTAGGTATGTATTAATTGAGAATACATTAAGGTATACTAAAAATTTGCAATATTAAAGATACACCCCATATACTTCTAATATTATAATTATTTTGGCATAAGATACTTATATATATTTTCTATATATATATATATATATATATATATATATATACCAATTTATGCCATAATAAAAATGAAAATAACTCCTAAAAATGAAATATTAATTCTTTGGTCATTATTATTATTATTGTTATTTAATTAAGAAGGAGGAATCATATAAAAATTTTCTACTTAACCGATGCTTAAAATAATTAGGAATTAATAAAAATGGGCTGTTACATTTATTTTGGGCTAGGAGTTAAATTTACTCGTTCTCAGATTGTTCTCTTACATCATAAAAAATGGAGTATGATCACCCATTTTATTAATTAGAAAATAACGAAACGAAGTACAATATGAAAACCTTCAAAAAAAAAAATCAATCTAGAATGTAAGCCCTTTGTTTCCAGCAAAGCAAAAGGGACTCCCTTCCTGCACATACCAAAACATGTTGATAAACACGGATGTTATTACAAGTTGTATTTGTATTTTATTCTATTCCTATTAGGACTTAGCCTATATTTGTGTATATATAGGAGTATATTGTACACCAATATTATTTAATAAATAAGATAGTTTCTCTTCAATTAACAAGGGGCAATGTTAAAAGTTTAACAAACAAAATAAGGCAGCAACCTAAAGTAACACATCACTTAAATTTTCTAAATGCAGAGGACTCAGCTGTTGATCATAATTTGTGTTTTTTAGAATTTAAGGTATTTTAACTTATTATATTAAAACATGAACATGGGTAATGGTCGAGTGGTTGTACCCGACACGCGGATCTCGAGATGTCGAAACAATCAGATCCGGAATCAGTCAAAACGGAAAAGAAAAAAAATAAAAAAATAAAATATGGGCTCGGATGGCTTGGGCACGCGAATGCGACGGGCATATGCGCACCGACGTTGGCGAGGAGTGGCATGTAGGGGTGCCACCGGATACGGATTATCCGCGGATATCCGCATCCGAATCCGCCTCCAATCCGGATACGGATATTATTTTTTCACATCCGTCAATATTCGTATCCGTATCCGTATCCGAAAGGTAGGTGCGGATACGGATATGGTAAAAGTAATATCTTATTCGTATCCGATCCGATATCCGAATGTTGCGTGCTTCATAATGATATCGGTATGCAGACTATTCTTCAATGGAATAAGGCATTAAATTTTGATATTTTGAGTTGGTGAAAAAGTAATAGTGGAAAGTATTCGATTCTTGCAAGAGCACCACAAGGCATCCGAATCTACATTTAGCACCGGAGGACGTGTAATCTATTGTTATAGAAGTCAAATGATAATGAATACGATGAATGTATTGATATGTACACAATAATATCATAGTATGTATCACATTTAATATTGTAGTAGATGAGATAAAAAGTAATATAAGTATTTCTGTTTAATTTATCTTTAACCATATCCATTTTTAACATATCCGATTAGTATCCGCATCCGATCCGCTAATATCCGATTTATATCTGATATCCGATTTTGGCGGATACGGATATCGTTTTTTCACATCCGCCAATATCCGTATCCGTATCCGTATTCGAAGGTTGGGTGCGGATATGGATATGGTAGAGGTAATATCCGATCCGTATCCGATCCGATGGCACCCCTAGTGGCATGGCATGCTCATGCGTGTGTGATTAACCAAGTAGGATGAAGAAGGAATGATATATAGACCACTTTCCTATATCATATCTCATGTGAGTCTAAATATGGCTAAAATGAACGCTATAGCGAATATCAAGCCTTATCTTGAGTTAGTGTTCAACCAGCCTCCACAGCCCCCCAGCTTGAATTTCAGGGAAAATAAAACCTATAAAATAACATAATATAAAATATAAATAAAACTTGATCTTCTCCTATCTCGCATTACAATACACAAAACTCTCCTTGCATAGTCTTTTCAGCCTTCCCGTCAACATTTTTCATCTCAAATATAGGTATTTATAGGAAAACAGGGATAAAGGATAGCATAAGGAGATAGGAGGAGCAAACGTTCTCCCTAATTCAAAAGGCTAGCCGTGGAAACGGGCTTGGGCCGCCTTTTGCAGCCAAATCCTGGCCATAGGGTCAGGGTCAGGGTCCGGGGGATCTCCTTCTTTGATTTCTTTTTTATCCTTTTATCTATTTGGAATTTCAAATTCTGTTATAGATTTGACGAAACATCCTTTTATCCTCAGCGAAACCGATTGTTCTTCAAAAAATCCATTTTTTTCTTGAATTTTGATGATATTATCTTATCTGGCAGATCCAGTCTTCAGATAAGATGACTTCTAAAACCTTTAGATTTGAATCGATCTTGGTTGATTGCTTTATCTTCAGTTGATGATTCAAGTCCTCTCAAGAATCTGATTTAGTTGGTTAGGATTTGTGCTTATCTTCTCTCTATCATATCCTGCATGAATTTAGACATGAAGACAAGTGAGTTGTAAGAATTATTACAGAATACATGTAAGAATGCAGTAACAATTATGCAATATATATGTCCAAACATCTAGATAACTTATCTAACTTATTGATAATAGAGATAAATTCTGCAATGTGAGACTTGATAGGTGTACTTTCATGCAGGAGGAGAATGAAGAAACACTGCTTCAGAATCAACCGATTCACCAACAACTTCTTTAGATAATGATCCTGAAGTCGTTTTCATAGTGAGGATGCTATTTTCTCTGAAGAAAACTCATCCAATACTTCGTCCGCTTAGCAGAGGTGAATAGCCTTCAAGGTTTTCTCATCCAGCCCCTGTCAAGTTTCTTCCTTCATGTCTTCAGGTTTTTTCTCCTTCCCAAATAGTGCTTTCTTCAACCCGCTCTAGTTAGGATAGCATCATCCTAATATGCCCCTACAGAAATTGATGACACCATCAAACTTCTGAATATTAAACTTGATTGTATACATCTTCACTTCAATATGACTCTGATACCAATTGTTGCAATGCACTGATATGCTCTGATACTAATTGTTGGCATCGGTTCAGTGGAAAAAGAAAAACTAAATCGCCATGCAACGTGAAAAGAAGAGAAGAAGAGAAAAGATATTTCGAAGTAGAGAAAATCAACACACAATTTAACGTGATTTCACTGATCAAACAGATCGTGTGTTCGTCCACGCGAGAAGGGAGAAACTTTATTAAAACTTTGAAGGAGTACAATGAGAAACACTCACACCTCTCGTTAAGAAGATTACAAGCATTTTGATGACCGCCTAGAACAGCAAACCCTTATGGTTAAAACTTGTCTCATGAATCTCTCTCTTTTTCTTAATTAAATGAATAATATATTGAAAGCCACTCCTAAGGAGTTATTTAATCATCTTAGTCATTCACAAACTCCAGCAATACGAGCAATACCGCCTCAGAAGAGAAGAAAACTCGAATTGAGCTCAACCTGCAATCAGAACTGAAAAAGAAACTACCAGCAACGCCATTAGTCGTCTAATCTATTTTTTAGTCGATTAATCACGCTCATTAAGCACCGACTGTGCACACCTGTCCGTCCTTGATCTCTGAAGTTTTCGTCAACCTTCATGACGTATTCGAGTCAAAATCTTAACATAAACCACTTTCTTTCTCATGTCTTATCCCACGTGGGATTAAATATATAAACCAAAAAAACATTATAGGAAAAATCAAGCTTCTTCTTAGATTAGTGTTCACTCAATCCCAACATCAACTACTCCTCGAAGATCAGGTGCAGCTTGGTGAAGTTGCACCCTCATCATTGTCCATGTTCATGTGATCTACAAACATAGCCAATGTTCGCTCCATGATCGTCATAAATGTTAAACACACCCAAATAAAATGTAAGACAAAATTGTCTGCATAGATTTTCTTCCCCAACAAAAATATTTATCATTTCTATCCAACTATAATGCCCACGAAGTGGCAGCAATTATTGCCCATCTCAATAACGATGAAATCAGGGGGCACTGATGACCTGGAATTAAAATAAACGAGCATCTTATAAACTTCCAGCTGGCCAGCAAACTTTATCACATGCTACATATTCGAGCAGCAATAATTAATTTGTTAAGTTAATTTATATTAATATTAATTTAGGCGGCTTACTTAAATCAATATTTATATATTTTTTTTAGGTGTCATAAAACTAGACAATGGTGTGCGGGCGGCCGCAGACCAACAAGGATATGCTTGCATGTGGGATTGTTACTGAGCATCGAAGGGAACAAGATTTTGAGAATTCTTGCAAGTTATTCTTGCTTGGAGAGTATATTTTCAAAGATTTGGGAGACTGACATATAAATATTTTGATTTATGGAAAAAAATGCAGAGGCTTGTCTTTTCTCAATTCTTATAATGGAAGTAGTTTAGGGCTTGTTTGACTGTGAGAAATCTGAGCCCAGTTAGAATTCTCATTCCTGTTTCGAATAACCTGACAACCCTCTGACATTTTGTTAGAAATTCAATCGGTTTCAAATCAGCATGGGCTGAAAACAAATTGAGGAAATTGATGACGTTCTGAGAGATGTCAACGATTTTTTCAAGCGGGCAATCAAACACGTTTTGACCAAAATCAAGAAACTGATGCCCTGTCTTTGATACAGTAACTTCTCCAACTAGCTTTCTTGCAAGCAAACGCCACCTTTTAGCGCTTGAGTGGCTTCTTCACTACTAGCATTTGGGTAACCTAATAGTGATTTTTTAAAAAAAATTTCCAGTACTAAATTTAAAATATTTCAAGGTAAATTAAATTCCAGAAAAAATTAGCCGGTGGGCCTTTTGGCATGTTAGTGATGCATCTGTCAACAAAGGTCAGGGTACTTTGCTTGTACGGCAAGCAAGGAATAAACATTGGGGGATGCCACGTTATTAGATTCCTTGATGAAGCACTTTCAGATTCACCATCCAACTCTTTACTCAAGAGCAATTTGAGCAACTAAACATTAATAATAATACCGATTTATTTATACTTTAAAGATATTAATAATAATTATTTAACATTATTTGTTTGTAACGGTATCCCGACCACATCGGCTAGTACATCAGTTTGTACTAGTATCGTTTATGAACTGACGGATTCAGTTAACGTGTGTGAATCACACACACATACAATAAGAGAACCAATCACGTACATACGAGAAATCAAATATTTATGATGTGACTCAGATCGCAGGGACTGCCCAAGTGGCTACCAAATATACAGATGCAACATATTTTTGAAGATTAAAGTTTAGTCTCAAGGATGATTGAAAAATGAGACTCTAGTTCTTATTGTGTCACTCCATTGACCAAAAATTGCGTTGATCTTGAATTTTGTTATATGTAATCATATGTCATAGTGTTTTGACTTCATTTATCACATGTTGTCCATTCTAGCTTATTTCATGTCTAGTTGTATATTCCCTCGTTTATCTAATGTTTATTTTTTTATTACTTTAGATGCCATTCAACTTTGAATTAGTAATTGGTTCTAGATGATTTTACCTTATGATGCATTTTAAAAATGGGTAACTATTTTTAAATTAATATAGACTATATATAAAAAAAAATTAACTATTTTTCTCTCCCATAAGGAAGTAGCAAACACTGGCTTAATAGGAGGAAGAACTTAACTAAATTTCTCTGTTACATAGAACTGTTTGGATTCAAGAAACTGGGCGGAAGTAAGGAAGTAAGTTTTTTTTTTTTTGAAAATGAGAATTTGTGTGTATCTTTTTCGGTATTTGGTTGGTAGTTGGGAAGTGAAAGTGAAAAAATATATTGTGTTTTCCAGTGTTAGGTTAGTAATGTGAAAGTGAAAAGGAAAAATTGATCACAAAGTTTACCGTAAAATAATATTAAAATAAAATTAATTATGAAAAAAATTGGACTATAATTAGAATGCAAATAAGAGTTACATGACCATAAAAAACTGTTTTGAGATATAACTTATTACAAATAAAATTTATATGACTACAAAATTAACTGTGCCACCTTGAAAGTGAGGAATAGTTGTGTAAAAGAGAAAAGAAAAAAGAAAAATTGGATTTTCTAATTTTCTTTCCGGTATTTGTATGAACAACAGAAGTGAGAAATGACATTTTCACTTTGGGGGTGTTTGGATGCAAGGAAGTGGGCGGAAGTAAGGAAATGAGGAAGTATAATTGCTTACTTTTCTATTTATCCAAACACCGGAAAAGGAAAATAAGAAAACTCATTTTCCTTCTCTCTTTTCTCTTTTACACAACCATTTCCTCACTTCCAAAGTGCTACAGTTAATTTTGTGGTCATGTAAATCTCATTTATAATAAATTGTAACACAAAACAGTTAATTTTTTGATCATGTAAATCTCACTTGCATTCAAATTACAGTCTATTTTTTATTTTTCTTAATTATTTTTATTTTAATATTATTTTGCGGTCAACTTTGTGGTCAACTTTTTCACTTTCACTTTCACATTATCATCCAAACACCGGAAAAGACATAACATTTTTCAAATCACACTTCCTAACAACATCCAAACACCGGAAAACTTACTAACCAATTCCCAAGTTCTAAAGGGAACTATTACCAATTCCTCACTTCCTTACTTCCTCACTTCCACCGTCAACCAAAGAGTATTACTCACTCCCATCCACTTCCTTGAAACCAAACAGCCCATTAATTAAATCTCTCTCCAATAAGCTTAAATAATATATTTTCCCCCATCCGAAATCACTAGTGAATTTTCCATTTTAATTCAGAATTTTCCTTCCACAAATACAAACAGAGAGAGATGGAAACTCTCCCCATGTCCATTTTCTCTGCCACACACTCAACAAATGCCTTCAGCATCCAAACCTTACACTCAACAATGCCATAAACATGCAATCTTTTTTATTACATATTTTTTGACTTTTGCTCAATGTTTGCCTGAGTGAGACAGCTGCATTAATATTCAAATAATAGTAATAATAATAAATGAGACAGATCATAATCTTGATTTGAGATTTCTTTGTCACATTGCTGAATTTAGTATAAGGCTTTAAATGAAACAAATGAATCAAACTGGACTTGCTCACCTCCACCTAGCAATAGAACCCATGCAGAGAACCTGTCCAGCCTGAACAGTGGACAACATCCTCTGCAGCTTTCTTTCCTTCAAAAACATTTTAATTAATTAACCTTTCATCTCAAGAATACATATTTTTTCTTTAGGAAATCTATGGTTCCCATGTGAATGTTTTTGTATTAAACATTTCCAAAAATATGTGATTTTTTTCCTCAATCAAAGTATAAGCATAAATTTTCTTAAATGAAACCAAATGCAACAAGGTTGCGTAGAGAAAGACTGTTACCGTGACAGTAGGAGAATACTTTTCTATTATCAAAATATAAATCACAATACATGTGTATTTATGTGGTCGCACGATAAGACATTGAGTTTGCTTCTCAACGGGCACCGATTCAAATCTCATGAGATGTGACGTGCGTCTATAAAAGTTATTGGAAAAGTGACCATAAAAATGGGGGTGGGGCCCACATTAGTTCTCTGACCTGACTGATACAATTATCCGTTACCGTTCCGTTAGCCCTAGAGGAGAAAATGTGCTATAATTAATTAACCTCTTCGTCCGCCGTTGACTTTTCTGAAAAGGCGCGGAACGTGCTGCTGTCGTCATCCACACGTGGCACGCCCCACGGTACATCCGTACATACTTGGCCGAAGCCTTTCTCAATATTGTCGTCTGTCTCTCTCTCTCCCTCTCTATAAATCCCCTCCCCCTCTCTCTTTCTCTCTCCTCGCCTCATCTAATTTTTATTCATTCTGTTTTGTTTATTAAAATAGAAAGGTGAGAGCCCAAAAGGCCCTCATTCTCTCTTACTCTTTTTTTTTCCTCTCTGGTTTTTAATTTAATTTAAATCATTATTTGTTTGATGTTTTTTTGAAGATCGATTGGTCACGAGGATGGATGAATGGGAGAAGAGAGAGGAGGCTGAGAAAGCAGACGAGGTTGATCTGAGTGGGTTGTCTCTTGATTCGCTCTCCAACCCTGCTCTCAATCTCGCTGCCATCACCAAGCTCGACCTCTCCAACAACAATCTCGAGGTAATCAAGGTTTTTTTTTTTTTCCTCCATTTTTTGATTGTTTGTTCTGTTTTGATTAAACTTTGCTTCTAAATTCAACTGGCTGGAATATGAAGAATTTAAAAATGGAAGCATTTGGGTTTTGTTTTGTTTTTCTGAATAAGGAAAAAATCAGAGCGAAAGAATATTTTCTTCAGATTTCATTTCTCCATGCAGCCCAAAAAATAGAAACTAGGAAAATTGAGGTTTTTTTTCCTTCCAATTTTACAATCAACAAATAAACATGGGGTTTTCTCGATTTGATTTTTTTTTTGGTTTTTTATTTTTTTTTGTTGGAGTTATGATGATATGATCGAATTGAATAATGGATTTTCAGAATTAAAAAAAAATTCCCTATCAGTGTTTCCAAATTGAACCAACTGGAAAAGGACAATTTTTGAATTAAGCCTCCATTTTAAAAATAATTTTAAAAACAGATTTCTGCTAAATATATTTTTAAAAATCAACTCATAATATGTTACCCCGGTGCCGCATTCGTCAACAGTCGACTTGCAAAGTCAACGTGACATGTTTCTTTGGGGCTGTATGTTTTAAAAAAAACTTCGGGATTGACAACTCTGAAGAAAAATATTTTTTTTTTTGACTTTTTAACAAATTTTGGGGTTGGCAACGTTGAAGTTCAAAGAATCTTTTTTTTTTTTTTTTTTTTTTTGTCTAAGGAAACTCCGGCCTTGACAAGACTAGAGTTCTTACAAGCTTGTGATTTTTTTTTTTTCTAGGTTTTTTTTAGTTTAAGGGAACTCCGGTCTTAGTATGGCCGAAGTACTTACAAGGTTGTGATTAATTTTTTGGAGTTCTCACAAGCTTTTGATCTTTTTGGTGTAAGAAACTTCTGCCTTGATAAGGCTGGAGTTCAAAAAATATCTGTTGAGAAGTCCGATCTTGTCAATGACGGAGTTTTCAATATTGATTTTGGTCAGTATTTGAACTCCAGGGTTGCCAACCTCGGAGTTTGTTAAAAAGTCGAAAAAGATAATATTTTTGTCCAGGGTTGTCAATCCGGGAGTTTTGAAAACATACAACACCAGTCAGACATGCCACGATGACAACGGAGTCAACCATTGGACAACCGACGTGACATGTTAAAGGTCGATTTTGCTAATTATTTTTAGCGATAGTTTATTTTTAAAATTATTTTTAAAATGGTGGCTTAATTCAAAATTTGTCCATTGGAATATGAAAATAAAAAAGGAAGAATTTGGTTTTCTTTTTGTTCCTGAATAAGCGGAAAAACAGAACAAAAGGGTACTATCCTCTGATTTCATTTCTACATGCAGCCCAAGAAATAGAAACTAGGAAATTTTGGGAGTTTATTTTAAATTTTCTTAGGATAATTTTGAATATGATGTTCAATGTTATTTTCCTACAATATTCTATATTTGATCCAATGAAAATAGATGTTCATCGTCTAAAACCCAATTATCATCACCATGATTCATTAGCCTTTTGTTTCTATAAATCAGTTCATCTACAAGGCTTAATTTGTATATTATGCTTGGGAGAAGAAGGTCATGGTAGCTCTCCACATGCCAATATCCTTAAATTGTCTTGGTAAATTCATTTGATTGTGAAATGGAGTCACAAGTTCAAGCCAAGCCCTCGAACAACATATGAGAATTTTTGGTGTGAGAATTTTCTACATCTTGGTATATTGTGGAGAGAGTCGAGTTGCAGATTGAAATATGTGTCTTATGACAGAACTTCGTGTAGGGGCTGCTTGGTTGCAAGGAAGTGGACGAAAGTAAGGAAATAAGGAAGTATAATTGCTCACTTCCCTATCTATCCAAACACCGAAAAAGGAAAATAAGAAAACCCCTTTTTCTTTTCTCTTTTCTCTTTTACACAATCATTTCCTCACTTCCAGAGTGTTACAGTTAATTTTGTGGTCATGTAAATCTCATTTGTAATAAGTTGTAGTACAAAACAGTTAATTTTTTGATCATGTAAATCTCACTTGCATTCTAATTACAGTCCATTTTTTATTTTTCTAAATTAATTTTTATTTTAATATTATTTTACGGTCAACTTTGTGGTCAACTTTTTCACTTTCACTTTCACATTACCATCCAAACACTAAAAAGATAAAATATTTTTCAAACCACACTTCCTAACAACATCCAAACACCGGAAAACTTACTAACCAAATCCCAAGTTCCAAAAATAATTATTACCACTTCCTCAGTTCCTCACTTCCTCACTTCCACCCTTGACCAAACAGGCCCTATATGGATATTAGTACAAGAGTCTAATTTTTAGTTGGATTCGACTCCCAAATCTCAACCGATGAAACTTGTTTGGGTGAATGAACAGCTGATTCCAGAATCGCTGGCCGCCAGGCTGCTGAATGTGGTGGTGCTCGACCTGCACTCGAATCAGCTCAGGGTGCTCCCTCACTCAATCGGGTGCCTCGCCAAGCTGAAGGTCCTCAATGTGTCTGGAAATCTCATCGAGTCCCTCCCCAAGACCATCGAAGATTGCAGGTACATTCATTTCAAGAGAATCAATATTTCATGATTATCGAGTTATGATGCGTAGAATCATGAAAGAACTAGTTCTGAAATTGATACTGATACCTATTTTCTTCACAGGTCCTTGGAAGAGCTCACTGCGAATTTCAACAAGCTCACCAAGCTCCCAGACACAATGGGCTTCGAGCTCCACAACCTGCAGAAGCTCTCCGTCAACTCGAACAAGCTCTCCCACCTCCCCTACTCGACCTCCCACATGACCTCCCTCCGCGTCCTCGACGCCCGCCTCAACTGCCTCCACTCGCTCCCGGAGGGCCTCGAGAACCTTATCCGACTCGAGGTCCTCAACGTCAGCCAGAACTTCCACCACCTCGAGTCCCTCCCCTACGCCATCGGCCTACTCATCTCCCTCACCGAGCTCGACATCAGCTACAACAAGATCACTCACCTCCCACACTCCATGGGATGCCTGACCAAGTTGCGGAAGTTCCAGGCCGAGGGAAATCCCCTGGCGTCCCCCCCGGCTGAGGTGATGGAGCGAGGCATAGACGCGGTCAGGGACTACTTGAGCGCCAGGATGAACGGTGCTGAGGCGGAGGTGGGGAGCCCGAGGAGGAAGAAGTCGTGGCTCAAGAAGCTGGTGAGGTGCGGGACGTTCACTGCTGGCGGCGCGATCCCCAGCAGGCCGGGGATCATGGATGAGAATGGCGGGTTCTTGCTCTCTGACTACCAGTCGATTGATGGGCTCACGTCGCCGAGGTACGCCGGCATCTTCTCGCCGCGCTGGCTCTTCTCGCCGAGGAGAACCCCGACGAGGAACTGAAACGTGTTTGTTGTCTGATGTAAATTCACAAGTATTTTGTTAGAAACAGAAGGAAATTGTTACTGTGAGTAACAGAATGTAGAACATTAGCATCATGAATCTGGTTCATTTTGTTACCCGTAATCTTTGATATCAGGGTTAAAAGAATTACATTTGAGTTAGTGGAGTTTTTTTTTCTTCCCTTCCTTCTTTCTTTCTGGTTTGTTCTTGCATTATAATGAAATGTAATATAATCACCTCAAAAATGTTGTTTTTTATTTCTGTGAGCATCGCCGTTTGGTTTTTTGTTCATGAATACCGCATTCCATTTAATGAACTTTCAGAGTTATCTGTGAAATCTAATAGATGCGCTTAATATGCTGGAATTTACTCGGGAGTTTTAATTTCCCATGTGAATTTTCTGTGTTTGACATAAACTCAACATTTTCATGAATATCGGACACTTATAGGCATCAAATTCCATCGTCTCGTGGTAATATAATTTTCACTGTAAATGTGAAAATTCTATAGTCACACCAGAGGAATTCATAAAAAAAACTTAATTTCTCATAATACGTTATTATTCTTTTCATATTTCATCTTTTTCATGTCTTGCACCAATATGGCAATAATTGTTGCCATCGTCATCAATCAATGACCGTCGTTGTCGCCGCAAACGACACTTCTAGCGGTGACTGTTGATCTAACCATCACTACCACTATTCCAATCACCGACCACCGCTGTCGATCACCATCCTTTGATCATCGGTCACCACCATCGCAACTGACCGCCAACCGCCATTGTCGATCGTCGACCACCGCCATCGCTATCCCAAATCGTCAACTACCACCACCGATCGCCAATAGTCGCCACCTAAATCGTTGAACACCGCCATCGATCGCCACCACCGACCGCTCGTCACTATCACCATCTGCGGTTATCAACACCCTAATTGCTAACCACCGCTACCACTTTCATCACTCATTCACTATCATTTAACATCTCACTGTAAGGTAAGTTTTGAAAAAAATATTCATTAATGTCATATTCATGAAATAATTTTAATGTACCAAATATAAGAATAGTTTATTGAGTGAAATAACTTAATTATATCAAGCACATTAGTTAAGAGTGCAAATGAATCAGATATAATTTTACCATATTCGTATCTACTTCTATCTATCAGATATGTATACGGATATTGTCAGATATGAAAAATTGATATCTGTATTTGCTAAAATCGGGTATCAGATATGAATATGATATTAACGAATCGAATATATAGGAAACATATATGATTACAGATAGATTAAATTAATATGCTTATATTACGATTTGTGTTAGTTAAAACATATAAAATGCAATATCAAAGTACTATGATAAAAATAAGAAGAGAAATAAGTAATTTTACTCCATTAAATTAAATAAATAAAGTCAACACTAAGTCAAAAGGGAAACGATTTTATCAATTTTCATATTTTCTAACCACCTCTTTCAGCAAAATAATCCATCAATAAATCTCATGGAATCTCTTAACTTCAAAATACAAGATAGGAAATGACAATCCCTATGCGGATATCTGTATTAAAAAAATATTTATCTATATGCGAATATCCGTACCAGGTTTTAAAATTGTATCTGTATTCGTACCGTATTTGCATCCTTTTCAAAATCCATATCCGAACCGTACTCGTATCCATCCAGATGCAAATTTACATATCTGAACCCGCATTTTTTTGCGAATGAGGATGCAGATATCCACGGGTTAACCACATCCAGCTGCACCTTTAATGGTAACGCAATACCTCTAAGAATTTAATGTCTAAGAATCCAATTCCTAAGAGGTGATAATATTACATTGCAGGTACCTAACACATCTGCTTTAGAATAAAGGAGTTTTGTTGCAAAAAAATTTATGTCTTTGCTAAAAAAGCCAATTAAGGAGGAACAATTGAGATTTGCAAACGAACATGAATGATATGCTCCCCTCCGTACCCAATCTCATATTTATCTTTTAAATACAGATATTTGTATTCGATACCCATTTAAAATATGAATTCATATAAAATATGAATACATATACGGTAATAGTAAAAATATTTGACATATCATAATATATTAAATACTTCCAAATAGACACATATTATTAGTGTGCACCAAGTATTAGATGGCTCATGCATGTCTTGCATGGTTGTAACATTTTCACATAAAGGAATATCAAAACTGATACACTCATATTTCTTTTTCTAATTTTTAATTTGTGTTCTCTGATATAACTAATAATATCCGATAAATATATGAATTAAAATCAATCTGAATTCATATATGTCTAACATGATCAGAGCATTATAATATCCATATTTGCTTAAAAAAATGAATACAAATATGAAAATACATATGAATTCTGTACCCGATACATTTGCGCCCCTAATCAAGATCAAGGACTAAATGAAGAGTTTAAGTAATTAGCCTCATTAACAACATAAATTAGTGAATCTTGTGCCAGCCTTTGAGAAAACTCCCTAATCTATTTAATATTTCTTTTTTTTTCTTTTTAGTTGTGATAGTGTTAAAAATCTCCACCCTTAATTTTTTTTTTCTCCCTTTTCTTTTGGGGGTGTGTGTGCGTGTTTTTTGTGGTTAATTAGGATGAGCTGGGGCCTTCACAGTGAGTGTCGGATGAGGGCAAACTTGAAGGCCCATTTATTTAGTGAAATGGGCCCAGCCCAGGGTTAAGGCATTTCCACGCCCGCGCGATGCACGGGCACCGGGCCCCCTATTTTCTCTCTCCTCTGATACGCAAACCCAGGAACAAAAACTCCACTCTTTCTCTCTCTTGCTCGTCTCCGATCCGACCTCTCTCAGTCTCAGATCCGCTCCATGAACGCTCAGAAGGGACGCTTTTCTCATCAAATCTCATCAAATTCGATAAAAAAACTCCCCCAACTCCCCCCATTTCATCTCTAGATCCAATCAACCTCCCCCCTCAGATCTGATCCAGTCAGCCCCCAACACCCCCAAATTCCCCCCAATTTCTAGAGTTTTCATCCTCCCCCTCGCCCAGATCCATCCCCAATGGAGAAGTCCTGCACTCTCCTTGTCCACTTCGACAAGGGCACCCCGGCCCTCGCCAACGAGATCAAGGAGGCGCTCGAGGGCAGCGATGTCGAGCTCAAGGTCGAAGCCATGAAGAAGGCGATCATGCTTCTCCTCAACGGAGAGTCCCTTCCCCAGCTCTTCATCACCATTGTCCGCTACGTCCTCCCCTCCGAGGACCACACCGTGCAAAAGCTCCTCCTTTTGTACCTCGAGATCATCGACAAGACCGACGCCCGCGGCCGCGTCCTCCCCGAGATGATCCTCATCTGCCAGAACCTCCGCAACAACCTCCAGCACCCCAACGAGTACATCAGGGGCGTCACTCTCCGCTTCCTGTGCCGCCTCTCTGAGTCCGAGATCATCGAGCCGCTGATCCCGTCCGTGCTCGCCAACCTCGAGCACCGCCACCCGTTCATCCGCCGGAACGCAATTCTCGCCGTGATGTCGATCTACAGGCTGCCGCAGGGGGAGCAGCTGCTCGCCGACGCCCCAGAGATGATCGAGAAGGTGCTGAGCTCGGAGCAGGACCCATCGGCCAAGAGGAACGCTTTCTTGATGCTGTTCAACTGTGCACAGGACCGGGCTGTCAATTATCTGCTTGCTCATGTGGATCAGGTCCCCGAGTGGAATGAGCTTATGCAGATGGTGGTTCTCGATTTGATACGTAAGGTTTGTAGATCGAACCGGGGTGAGAAGGGGAAGTACATTAAGATCATTGTGTCTCTGCTTGCTGCCCCGTCTGCTGCGGTGGTCTATGAGTGTGCTGGGACTCTGGTTTCCCTGTCATCAGCTCCGTCTGCGATTAGATCTGCGGCAAGCACTTACTGCCAGTTGCTGCAATCACAGAGCGATAACAATGTGAAGTTGATTGTGCTTGATAGGCTCAGCGAGCTGAAGGCGTCACATAGGGAAGTCATGATGGAGATGATCATGGACGTGCTTCGGGCTCTGTCGAGTCCCAATCTCGATATTCGGCGCAAAACTTTGGATATCGCGCTGGAACTGATCACTCCGAGGAATATCGATGAGGTGGTTCTCACTCTCAAGAAGGAGGTTGTCAAGACTCAGAGTGGGGAGTTGGAGAAGAATGGGGAGTATCGCCAAATGCTTGTGCAAGCCATCCATTCGTGCGCGATGAAGTTCCCCGAGGTTGCCAGCACTGTGGTTCATCTCTTGATGGATTTCTTAGGGGACAGTAATGTCGCTTCCGCTCTTGACGTGGTTCTTTTCGTGCGGGAGATTATTGAGACCAACCCGAAGCTTAGGGTTTCGATCATCACTAGGCTGTTGGATACCTTTTATCAGATCCGGGCAGCAAGGGTATGTTCCTGTGCTCTTTGGATTATAGGGGAATATTGCCTTTCTTTGTCTGAAGTGGAGAGTGCGATCTCAACAATTAAGCAATGCCTTGGGGATCTCCCCTTCTACAACGTAGCTGAGGAAGGCGAGGGAAATGATGCTTCGAAGGTGACCCAACAAGTGAACTCATATGTCACTGTTTCTTCCCGAAGACCTGCTGTTCTTGCAGACGGGACTTATGCCACTCAAAGTGCTGCATCAGAAACAGCAATTTCAGCTCCTGCTATTGTTCCGGGATCCTTGGCTTCGCCAGGGAATTTGAGATCTTTGATCCTGACCGGAGACTTCTTTTTGGGGGCTGTTGTGGCTTGTACTCTGACCAAGTTAGTTTTGAGGCTGGAAGAGGTCCAGTCATCAAAGGCCGAAGTGCACAAACAGACTGCTGGTGCTTTGTTGATCATGGTGTCATTGCTGCAATTGGGGCAGTCTGCTTATCTACCTCACCCAATTGATAATGATTCCTATGATAGAATCGTGCTTTGTATTAGGTTGCTTTGCAACACTGGCGATGAAGTCAGGAAGATTTGGTTGCAATCATGTCGTCAGAGTTTTGCTAAGATGCTTGCAGATAAGCAGTTCAGGGAGACACAGGAGATTAAAGCACAGGCTCAGTTTTGTCATGCACAGCCAGATGATCTCATTGACTTCTACCATCTAAAGAGCAGGAGGGTAAGGGAAATGCAAATCTTTTGTAAATCCATCAGATTACAATTTCCTTTCATGAATACTCTACTGTGCATCTTGATTTTTTATGTTCTAATACTCAGTACTAGGTCATTTTCCAGCAAAGGTTTCATTATGTTGTTCCATGCATGCATACTGCCTCTGTATGTTTATTTTGCCTGCAGTATAAACGAACTTCTCTAATTAGGTGCAACATTTTATGATCTGTACCAGAAGCATAGAAGATAAATTCTAAACCTTGTCAACTATAGCACATGAAATGATGAAATGGACGAATGCTCTCTTAGATGTTCCACTCATTATTCCTTATAAAGGAACAGAAGTATTATTTCAATTATACATATATAAATCATATGAGCTGAAAAAGAACACCAAATTATGGAAAACTACCATTATCAAAGTGGGTCATTCACATTCGAAACAAAGTGTTTGTTCATTCCTTAATTCCTGTGATTCATAGATCTTTCTTTTAATTTATTAAATATGGACTTTATACCACAATACTTCTTTGTGATATCCTAGACTCGTAGTAATTTATTTGGCTTTGCAAGCACATTGGTTAGGCCTTAGGAGTGATAGGAATTTAGGGGCGGAATCAGGAATAAATTTTGGGATGAGCTGCATTCTTTTATAACATATACTTATGAATTATATGAATTTATTAAAAGAATAAAACAGTATTCTCCACTAAATCAGGAGTGGAACTAGGAATAAATTTGCTAAAAGAAACCAAAATAGAAGGGGGTCTAACACAATATATGAAAAAGAACAAAAATAGAAATCGGTTTGAGCCAATATATAAAAAAAATGGGCCGGGTTGTAGCCCGGCCCAGCCCACTACTGGGTCCGCCCATGGATAGGATCATAGTTGGTGGCATGTCAAGGAGTAAGGACAGTTCTAAATGAGAACTTGGACGGAGGAAGTAAAAAGGGTAAAGAATATGAATGTGGTTAATTTACTGGAAGAGATGGATCATGTTAGATGCAGAGTCACTTGCTTCAAGAAGAATTTATCTCATGAGGTTGCAGACCTTTCAAACTTGATATTGTTCACACTTAAATATCACAAATGTAATGAAATCTCTATCATGTTATACATATTTTAGGGTTTACCTTTCTTGTGACTATTGGAAAAGAAAAATCTCTTCACCTAAGAATTTGTAGCTTCTGGGTAAAAAGAAAACCATAAAAACTAGTTATTTTCATATGAATATGTAGATGTTCTTTTCCCGCATGGTGAGCCATTTAGCATCATAGTAGCATGAGCTATAACTGCATTTAGGTTAATGTTGAAAATTGAGAAGGCTTCTTTCATTTGGCTTTTAGACTCTTTTCATCTTAGAACGACTCAAGGAAATTGTTATTTTTTAGTTCTCTGTTTCCAACGGAAAGTTACTGCAACTTGGGTACAAAGCCTTTTTTCTACTAAGAATATAATGGAAACTCTTGTAACTGTTAAGTATGTATTTACCAATGCTACTTGTGATTTGTTTTTTTAAATCTTTGTAGGGAATGAGCCAGCTTGAGCTCGAGGATGAGGTTCATGATGACTTGAAACGGGCAACAGGAGAATTCACCAAGGATGGAGATGATGCTAACGAATTAAACCGCATTCTTCAACTCACGGGATTTAGTGATCCTGTCTATGCCGAGGCTTATGTGACCGTTCATCACTATGACATTATGCTTGATGTTACTGTCATTAACCGAACTAAGGAGACACTTCAGAATCTGTGCTTAGAGCTGGCAACCATGGGAGACCTTAAACTCGTGGAGCGCCCACAGAACTATACTCTAGCACCAGAGTCAAGCAAGCAGATCAAAGCCAACATTAAGGTCTCTTCAACAGAAACTGGTGTCATATTTGGTAATATTGTTTATGAGACCTCAAATGTTTTCGAGAGAACTGTTGTTGTGCTCAATGACATTCATATTGACATCATGGACTACATCTCTCCTGCCACTTGTGCTGATGTGGCATTTAGAAATATGTGGGCAGAATTTGAGTGGGAAAACAAGGTACCTTTTCCTTCCATTGCCAAACTTATTTTAACATATTTTTATTGATAGATATTTAAAGCACCAAATATACTTTTTACAATATGCACATGACATTGCATGCATATAATCAGTATATGGTACTGTAACCTAACTCAATTTGTGAAATATGCAATGGCCAATTCCAGAGGCACTCCTGTTAACGATGATGTCCTGCATGAAGCATGGTCCTGATACTGTCATAGTTACAAAGAAGGATTCAGATTCATATAGGAAGATCTCTATTACCAATTTTATTGTGGGATTTTTTTAAAAATGACATTACTTAATGCATGAAATTATAGCTTTGGATATTGGTTTAACCCCTAACCACAACAAACCCCCACCCCCCATTTCTTTTATCACTTACTAAACTCTGTCTATTGCAAATGCAACAAGCATCCCATCTTGTTTTTTTCTACCCACTCCCATGTGTAATTCCATCGCGGGCTGTGAATTTCTTTTCCCTCTAAATAACCTAAATTGTACTATACACCATGGTTTACAGTCGCGGTCTCGGCCGCCGACTCGGCGGGCACTGGGACGGATCGATCTCGCCGACTCGGATCGGTCTCGGGCGATACGCGCAAAAAGTTACATAGAAAGCTCAAAAAATTCTGAAAAATCATAACAAATCTTAAAAAATGTAGACATTCACATTCATGCATCACATATCCAAAACATATCACTTAGCACACTAAACATAAAGCGAAAGCATAAATACACGCGTCGTCAGTAGAAGCATATCAAAATACATGCACAATATAATAAATTGCACAAATTACATTCATAAATACATGCTAATGTAGTTATTTCCACATTGAATTGCGATGAGGCATAAAATTATCGTCATAATCATCTCTGCGGTAAGAAGACAAACTGATACTAGTGCTCGTAGATCTCTCAGTTGTGGTCTGTAGTCATGAACATGTCACACCATAATGCTGACTTGATGTCAAACTCAACACTTACATATGACCTTCAAGACTATAAATTCCTCCATCAGTACTATTGTTGCGCTCATTATTGTCATCATCACCACTGTCGTTATCACCGCCATCACTGTCATCATTATCATCACCATCTTCACCATCATCACTACTAGAACTAGATAAAACCCTCACATCTTCACCACCACCACCACCATCTGCTTCTCTTATACCTCGGAGGGGGAAAGGGGGAGAGAGGGAATGAGAGGGAAAGAGACAAAGAGACAGGAGATGGAAAGGGAGAGAAGAGAGCGGGTGAGAGAGGGAGGGGGAGAGAGAAACAGAGGGAGGGGGAGGGAAAGACAGAGAGAGACGAGAGATGGGAGGGGGAGAAAGCGGGTGAGAGAGGGAGAGGAAGAGAAACAGAGGGAGGGATGGGGAAAGAGACAGAGAGAGGAACATCACCTGGGGCTGGGGAGGAGCGGCCTGCGACGATCGAGCGGCTGCGGAGTCCAAATCTGAGCGGCAACATCGGGCAGCGGCGGCGATCTCCAGATCTGAGCGAGAGAGGTAAGTTTTTTTCTTTTCTTTTTTCTTTATACCCGTTCATCACGGGTGAATATACGTTTCGAGCCGACTCGGCCGAGAATCGGAGTCGACTCGATTTACTCGGCCGAGTCACGACCGATTCGGCCGTGAATCGGCCGAGTCGATTGAGTAAACTCCGATTCTCGACTGAGTCGGTTTCCTTTGAGTTGAGTCGACCGACTCATGACTCGGACTCGTCTCGGAGCGGGCCGAGACGGATACGACTCGGTCGGCTCGTCTCCGACTCGGCCGAGTCTTTGAACCGTGCTATACACCCTCCTTGCCCTCCTCCCTTTCAAAATAATGAGAAGACCCCTCTCTCCACGCGCACAGACCAAATCGAGTTCAGATAAGCCCATCTCTTTGTTTCTGCTTTCAATCCAAAGTTCCAAACAGGAAAATCTAACCATATCTTTTTTCTATCCCTTTGAATTCAATACAATATCATAACTCAATTTTCCATTCACCTAACCCATCTCTTCTCTTAGTTTTCCAATCCGGAAAGCCTATCTTCTACTTCACCTAAGTCCATCTCTCTATCCAATCCAAACGAAAACCATGATCCTATTCCTTGTTTCCCTTTATAGTCGAGGAAATGTGTTCATGCGCCTTTTGTTTTTTAGTTTTAATCTTTTGCCCCTTTATCAACTAAAACTCATGTTTTATTCATGGTTCACAGTCGCGATCTCGGCCGCCGACTCGGCGGGCACTGAGACGGATTGGTCTCGGCGACTCGGATTGGTCTCGGGCGATACGCGCAAAACGCTACATAGAAACTTCAAAAAATTCTGAAAAAATCACGACAAATCTTAAAAAATGTAAACATCCACATTCATGTATCACATGTCCAAAACATATCACCTAGTACACTAAACATAAAGCGAAAGTATAAATACACGCGTCGTCGGTAGAAGCATATCAAAATACATGCACAATATAGTAAATTGCACAAACTACATTCATAAATACATGCTAATGTAGTTATTTCCATATTGAATTGCGATGAACCACAAAATCATCATTATAATTATCTCTGCGGTAAGCAGATAAATCGATACTAGTGCTTATATATCTCTCAAGTTATGGTCTGTAGTCATGGACATATGTCACACCATAATGTTGGTCTGATATCAAACTCAACATTTGCATATGACTTTCAAAACTATAAGTTCCTCCATCAGCATTATTGTTGCCCTCATTATTGTCATCATCACCACCGCCGCCATCACCGCTATCATTGTCATCATTATCATCACCATTTTCACCATTATCACTATTAGAACTGGATAAAACCCTCACATCTTTATCACCATCATCATTTGCTTCTCTTATACCTTAGAGGGGAGGGGGAGAGATCGGAAACAGGGAGAGAGATGGAGGGGAGGGGAAAGAGACAGAGAGACGGGAGATGGAAAGGGAGAGAAAGAGAGCGAGTGAGAGACGGGAGATGGAAAGGGAGAGAAAGAGAGGGAGGGGGAGGGAAAGAGACAGAGAGAGACGGGAGAGGGAGAGAGAGCGGGTGAGAGAGGGAGGGGGAGGGAGAAGGAAAGAGACAGAGAGAGGGAGGAACATCACCTGGGGCTGGGGAGGAGCGGCCAACAGCGATCGGGCGGCGGCGGAGTCCAGATTTGAGCGGCGACGATCGGGCAGCGGCGGCGATCTCCAGATCTGAGCGAGAGGTAAGTTTCTTTTTTCTTTTCCTTTTTTTCTTTATACCCGTTCGTCACGGGTGAATATACGTTTTGAGCCGACTCGGCCGAGAATCGGAGTCGACTCGGTTGACTCGGCCGAGTCACGACCGATTCGGCCGTGAATCGGCCGAGTCGACCGAGTCAACTCCGATTCTCGGCCGAGTTGGTCTCCTTTGAGTTGAGTCGACTGACTCGTGACTCGGACTCGTCTCGGACCGGGCCGAGACGGATACGACTCGGCCGACTCGTCTTCGACTTGACTGAGTCTTTGAACCATAGTTTTATTCCTATTTTTATAATCTTCTCACCTGCTATCATTCCGCCAAAGGATGGAATCTTTTTTTTTTAAGATTGAAAAAGTCAGTTAGGGATATTTTTACCCTTAGGTGCCGATATAGATGATTGGTACTATATTCATTTCATAATATTGTTATAGGATTCATGATACCCTTTTTAATTCCCCGATATTTATTCTGCCCTAATGATACTAGGATTTCCTTCATAATGTTGTTCTTTTTCATGTTATTGTTGTTATTTACTTGTCACAGTTTTACTACTCAATCTTATGAGCAAAATGCCCTGAACTGACACATAAGTTAAAAATGTTCAATGACGACAGAGGGGAAACTGGTAAAGAGTTTTGAAAAGGAGGGGGTAAAACATGAGTAAAAGTTCAGACGGGAGTAAAGTTAAAATAGAAAAATATAAGGGTGTCCCTCATAATGTTTGTCTAGGTCTTAAAAGTTTACCTCCCCTTTTGGAATAAAAAATTATTCTGGCTTGATTTTGTTAACTTGCCTATTTTTTTAATGACTAAATTGTCTTTATTTGAATAATTAAACCACTACATCCCAACTTAAGCCTATAGACATAGACTCGTCTCCTATTTATCCTCTTTTTTCACTTCTTTCTCTCAAATCAAACACATTTTAAATTCATTCATTGATCATCAAAAGTCCATATCAAATCATTTTCACATGTGCCCCTCCAAAATTTGAGGAAACTTCTAAAAAAAAATTAGAGTAATTTGAGAAAAGTTTTTTTGAGGAATTTTGGCTATAAAAGGATATAGAGAGAGAAAGATAGAGGACATAAGAAGAAGAAGAAGAAGAATGAAAGAAATGAGGGGATAAGAATTTTGGGTTTGATAGAATTTGAGTTAGGATCATATAAAAATAATAAAGAAGAGCAGAGGTGAAGAAGTTAGCAAGAGGGCGTAATGAGTAAAACACTCTTATTTCATTTAAAATCTAAAGGGAGGGGTAAATTTTTAATGTCCTCAAGATGTTTTCCCCCGAGGAGGTAAATTTCTAAATACCAAAGATTTGGGGGTGGTGGTGATGGTATATATGTAGAAAACCCTACATTAAAACAAGGAAGATATAAGATCTCATTAGCTTGACCGGCTTTTAATCAAAATGTTGCATCATGTACTATTTGATATACTTTAAGACCATGCATGATCAGATATCCTGTGTATTCAAATATTTCAGGTACTGTATTGCTGTCATATTAGTAGTCAATATTTGAATAGATCGCTTCATATATCCATATCTGTGAGGTAACAAAGGGCGTGTTTGGATATAAGGAATCGGAGTGAAGTGAGGAAGTGGGGAAGTATAATTGCTCATTTCCCTATCTATCCAAACACCGGAAAAGGAAAATAAGAAACCCCCTTTTCCCTTTTTCATCTCTCTTTTACTCAACCATTTTCTCACTTCCAGAGTGCTACAGTTAATTTTGTGGTCATGTAAATCTCATTTATAATAAATTATAGCATAAAACAGTTAATTTTTTGGTCATGTAAATCTCACTTGCATTCTAATTACAATCTATTTTTTATTTTTCTTAATTAATTTTTATTTTAATATTATTTTGCGGTCAACTTTGTGGTCAACTTTTCCATTTCCACTTTTCATTACCATCCAAACACCGGAAACGACAAAACATTTTCCAAACCACACTTCCCAACAACCATCCAAACACCAGAAAACTTACTACTCATTTCCCTTTTTCCTAAAGGAAATAAATCTTACTTCCTACTTCCTCACTTCACACCAATTCCTTAAATCCAAACAGACCCTAATACAAAATCCATAGAGACTGGATTATCCATATTTATTTGCACCCATGCAAGGAGGGAGGTTTTGGAAAGTAAGTAGGGTTGTGTGAGAAATGGTTAAAAAGGCCATTTGTGTAATTTTCGTAGGATATTATATGTTTCAGACCTTAATGTGAAAGTAAAAAATTCCATGTAATAAATAACTTCAGTACAATTATATTGCAAAGGGGAAGTTGCTTGTCTTCTTATTTGAAATGATATTTAATATTAATAATCTGTCCTTGGGTGAAATTTCACCTAAAATCTTAATTTAGAACACCATCCTTTACCCTCACTATTTTAAATTTCACCCAAATTATTTTAAATTACTTTAAATTGTAATCCTTGGTCAACTTGTCAAAGATTCCAAGGGTACTCCTAGGATGCTAGTTAGATCTCAACTTTAAAAATTGATTCACCATCCTACTACTACTCTTTCATTGCCAACTGTCAAAAGCTTTCATCCTTTACCGTAACCTCAAAGCCCATATTTCTCATATCTTCTGGTTCCACTATTACCACATGTTTT
The DNA here is from genome assembly GCA_038442645.1 of Agave tequilana. Lineage (NCBI taxonomy): Eukaryota > Viridiplantae > Streptophyta > Magnoliopsida > Asparagales > Asparagaceae > Agave > Agave tequilana. The sequence continues at coordinate 86,200 of JAVJIF010002758.1, forward strand.
ATCCCCTCTCTTTGTCACCAAACTTCTACACATCTCCTGGGGCATACTTTCAAGTTTCAACTGTGTAATGTGTGAGTTTCCCTAAACACCAAACTACTCAAATCTTCTAAAAAGGTTGCAAGGCCTTACCAAGTACATGGAAGGATGAAATGTTTTATCAACTTATCATTTCTCATTTCGGAAAAAGAAAAGGAAAATAAAGAAAAGAAGAGAGAAAAAGGGCAAGAATGCTAAAAAAAGGTAATTTATATGGATTTCCTCTTCCAATCTGACTAGAAAATGTCCTGGGTTGCCACTCTGCAAAGCTAGCTGGGCAGAGTTTTCTTCCTCTCATACTATGGAGATGAAGAAATTAGATTGATAACTGGGAGAAGACAAAAAAAAAAAAAAAACAGTTATCATTTGGAGGGCAAATTGGCTTTGAGGGTATGAACATACTTTTGCTAGCCACGAGTTTGGATGGGAATAAACAATGGGCTTATTTGCATAATTTAACATATTCCAGGTGAAATTTAGAAACAATAAGATTACATGGTGTGTGTTTTTCCCCCCAAAATGAAAGACCATATTACTAAAACTATTGAAAGACCATATTACTTAAAACCATACCATGTCCATGTCCATTAAGACTCGTTTCAGTTTTAGGTTCTTTCGTTTACTACTCCTTGTTAAGCATTTCTTATTATGGGCAACATCAACTATGGGTGAGGACAACTTGCAATTTTTTCTTTACAGATCTGTTCCATTTTAATTGGGTTCTGTGGCCTGTCTTCTAATCCTTCATGTTTGTTCTAATCTTTGTCTTATTCAGTCATTTCTACTAGGGTCTCTTCAACCGTTCATGGTACATACCATGGTTTCAAATATCATCCGATTCTGGTATTTATCGGCAATATCATATATATCGACAATATTATATCAGGTCTTGAGGTGTCTGGTACAATATTGACCCCACAATATCAGCCAATAGTGGGGCCGGTATTGCCGACATGCCTGATATGTCCAATATTGGTGGCAGATATTGATGATATTTATATTAAAAACCATTGGCTTGTACCGATGCTCATTCTGAGATTTTAAACCATGGTACATACATCATACGCATGCGGTTTTGTTTGGTTCTATTTTGCTCTCTGATTTGGGCAACCCCTGCACCTCCTAAATGTTCAATAATTTTTGTCTGACATTGTGGTATAATAAGCTACATGTATGTTGTTCTGAATCATCAGACATCCAAGATCATTATGGTCTCTTTTGAGTATGTGGGCAGGATTTACTAGATTTGTAAGGAGATCCCTTTCTCAATTGATAAAGGTTGTTGCTTATTAATTATTATTGTCTTACCTTGTTTTATCTTTTCTGTGGTATCATTGCCATCCCTAGGCTAAGACCAACACATTTATCATTACCTTAGTGATGTCCTATGGCATATAATTCAGCTAACTCAACTTTGAACAGCAAGTGAAAAGCAAATTCTGTTTCCCTTGGATAATTTGGTAAATGTTTTGTTTACTTAAGTTTATATAGGCACATTATATTTTTCAGCATGCGAGGAAGCAGGGAGAGTACATTCCTTTCTATGGGATCTTATCTGTAGCTAATCTTTTGTGATCTTATGTTGTTCTAGTCATATTGCCTTTGCTTTTTTATCACAAAATATTTCTTGCTATATTGTGCCTGTGTTATTTTAGTGGCATGTGAACAAATATATGATGTCTGTTTTCAGGTGGCAGTGAACACTGTAATTCAGGATGAGAAAGAATTCTTGAACCACATCATAAAGTCCACGAACATGAAGTGCCTCACCCCTCGTAAGTTCTCCACTCTTTGGCCCATAAAATTCACGATTTCAATGGGAACTTCTCTAGTTATTGTTGAGCTATTCTTTTGGGAACATTCTTCTCCGAAATTATGATTCAATGATCTTTCCTTTTTAAGGATCTACTAAAAAATTATGAATCATATAAATTAGTCGGAACTATTCATGGTTTTGATGTTGCTTGTTTGACAAATCGTCCTAACTCATTATGTTTGAGTAGAAGGATTGACGAGTTGTGTTAATTGCGAAACAACATTCTCTTGCTGTGGTTTTCTCTTGGTTGTTCCCTTATGGGAAACAGAAGAAATATCATAATCTTACATTTACTTATTTGTTCCAATATTTTAGGTCCTTATTTGCTTTGCAAAACAATGTCAAAACCAATGAAAGATTTGCGATATTTTGAATTTCTAAATTATGCTGGTCATAGTAACAACTAGTTAAACCATGGGTGGTCTTGTCAAATGCTTATGGTTTTCAGGTGCGCGCTGGATGGAGAATGTGGATTCCTTGCTGCGAATCTGTACGCAAAGAGTGTATTCGGGGAGGACGCTTTGGTGAATGTGAGCATCGAGAAGCAGTCCGACAGTAAACTCAGCGGTTACATTAGGATAAGGAGCAAGACCCAAGGAATCGCCCTCAGCTTAGGGACAAGATTACTCTCAAACAGAAAGGAAGTGGTTAGTTTACAGAGAATCCTCGCATTTTCTTTCATTCTTATGGTTTTCATCTCACATCCTGAGAAGTCATATTTTTGGCTGCAATTTAATCATTCCAAGCGAATGTTTTTTTCTTTTTCTTTTTCTTTTTCTTTTTGCCGTTCTTTTATCTTTACTCCTGTTATCACAAAATGCTATCGGCCATGATGAGATTTGTTGATTGTTTCTCTTTTTTGTCATATATTGAATGAATAACACAAATCTATATATTTGTTAGGGTTTGAGGAGCACTTATAACTTGTTATGTGAACTGAAGTTTTCGCTGTTGCAGGGTTGTTTGATTTACTTTGTTACATGATTAAGTTGTGCTTTATATTATTTCGTTTGTTGACAAAAGAAAATCCAAGTGCTGGTCTCTGTCAATTATGCCTTTTGAAAAGAAAGATAAAGAAGTAAAGCAAGTACTGATGGACTTGCAAACTCGAGCCTAGACCGTTCACCTCTCCAATGCCCATCTTGCAAGCTGCGCATGCTTAAATATTGTAGGGGTGCGAAAGGGGCCGGGTTTGACTCCGAGCAATGAGTCGGGTCAAGCCTGGACCCGCCCGCAAATAACGGGCGGCCCGACTGATTTTGGTTCCACTTTGGGGGACTCGGGCATGGCTTTTTTTTTTTAATTCAAATTTTAGATTTTAAAGTATATTTTTTTAAAAAATAAAATCTCAAAAAATTTAAAAATTTTCACAAATTTTGATAAAATTTTTATAAGTTGTGAAATACAAATGTAAATTTTTTATTAATAATTCAGTAATTTGGATAAATTGATACAAATAAAAATAAAATATACAGATTAAAAATGAAATATACATTTATACAAATATAAATGAAATATATAGGTTACCCCCCTGGAATATCCCCAACGGTTAAAAAAATTTGCAAAATATCCATCCAGAAGCCCTCAACGACTAAAAATTAGCCGTTGGCGTTGGGCGGGTTGTTACCTGCCCGGGTACAGCCAGGCCGGGTTGTGGGCCGGCAAATCCGCACCCGGGCACACCCCGTAGATGGGGGCGGGCCTGGATCGGGTCTAGGCTAGGGCAAACTCGGATCGGGTCTGTGCAGGTTGGCGCGGCTCGGCCGGCACGTTTTGAACCCCTAAATATTTGAGCTAAAATTTTCTAATCATTTTTTGATGCGTATCATGGAATTCTAAATGCTAAATCCTTTTTCTGTCATTGTTTAAAAAAAACATACCTAAAAAAATAAGGTACACTTCAGAATAGCTAGATAATATTTCAAATAAATGATTTAAAAAAATAAAAATAGACTATCATTTATTAATGATTTGGCAACGGTTACATTCTTTTATTCTTTTGATCGGTGTTCTTGATGGGCTCATCCAAATGTGGACATATGTGATCATCCAATTTCAAATGGGAGTTCTTGGTAGACATAGATATAGTAGACAAAAATTGCTTCTATTTTATATTTATTTTATTTGGTTTTTTTTTTTTTTTTGGCATTTTTATTCAAAGGAAAGTAACCATAGAGCTTACGATTTGGTCGAGTAATCTCTTACAAAATGAAATTAGACAAATTTTGCTAACCTCTCATATGTTGGGAAAATTGAGTGACATACACTCGAATGTTCAACTTACGAATTTTTTGAAAAGAAAAAAAATCTGGTTGCTAACAAAGCGACTTCAAATAAACTTGAAAATGATACTAAGTTGAAGAAATATTTAAAACACATGGAATATTAATCAATAACTTAAATGTTTTTGAAAGTACGACACAAGTCACACAACAGAAAGCAATGGGATATGATCAAATATACTCAATTAAATAAAATTCGGCACACAAAATCACAGCTTAGTTATTCTTTACATTGACTTCCTCAAGCAGAATGTGTTTCGTTTTGAAGATTGACTAAATTCCACTTGAATGATGGTTGTGCTAACTTCTTGCTAATATATATCTAATTTATTTTTGTTTAAACAAATTTTGGTAACCACTAATATCTCGCAAATGCATATTGTATATTTGGAAAGTAGGAGTGACATACACTGGAATTTTCAAACTATGACTATATAAACATTTGTTTAACCTTCTATGTTAAAAAAACTTCTGCAAATGAGCAAAAAAGAAATATAAACTTCACAGAGAAGAACCTCATTTAAGATAAATTACCACTCGAAACACATGATCAAAAAGATATGAAATGCTAATTTGAAGAATTCTCGAAAACACTAGTTTGAAGTTCTTTATGTTTGGTCTCCCTCTGCATGAAGAGGAGTGATCACACTTGTGCAACAAAATGGAATTTACCATCAAACATCTAGCATTTCTTCGAATCCGTAGAAATCAAATGAAAATGTTCGACGCGCAGAAAATGCTGCTGTCTGCTGCTACTTGCACAGCTTGAGCTTCTTGAAGAAGGAGGAGACCTGAGATTTCGTGTAGGGCCGGGTGGCGATGCAAGTGGGGATGTTCTCCGGCTGCTCGATCCACAGCTTGTGCTCGATCCCTCCGGCCTCCAGTTTCTCTGACAGGTTTCTCATCTGGGCCTCGCCCTTCACCTCCAACGTCACCTAAAACAATATGATCATCGTCGTGAGGGGAAAATTAAGTTTGCATTTGAGAGTTTGAGCTGGGCATTTCGTCGAACACACCTTGTGCATGGAGTCGAGGTTGGAGCCAGAGAGGTAGGCGGCGGTGTCCGGCCGGTCGCGGTGGGCCCAGACGGCGGCGACGGCCGCGTGGCATCCCTGCGTGACGACGCTGCCCAGGGGCCACGTGTCGATCAGGTCGCGGCGGAGGACCACGTACTGCACGATCACGTCGGTCGCTGCAGGAGGAGGGGGATCGGAATTGGCCGCCGCCTTCGCCGGCGATTCCGCTGAGCTGCTCATGGCTCTGGTTGGAACCCTAACCCTAGAGTTAGAGGCAGAGGAGAACGAGAAAGAAGGGCGGAGGATGGCACGTGAGGAGGAAGTGGGGAAGCGAGCGGGCAGCAGCGACAGCATTTCTCATCAGCACGGCAGAAATGAAAACGGAAACACAATGGAATTTGGATCTCAATGGGCCGGCCCTTTGAGATTTTCTTGGAGGCCCAATTAGAGAAGTAAGGGCCTGAATGTTTTTTTGAACAGTGAGGAAGAGAGAAGAGAGGGGATGAAGAGAAAATGAAGAAGAGAAGAGATTTCTTTACAGCGTTACCAACCCAACCCCAGGACACCCCCACCCCCCAAAAAAAAAACTCTCTCTCTCTCTCTCTCTCTCTCTCTCTCAATCTCACAAACCCTAACCCTAACCACCTCTCTCTCTTTCCTTGTTTACAACTAGCCGGCGGCAGCCCCTAGGGGCGGCGGCGCCAGGGAGCATAGGCGGCGCGCAAACGCGTAGTGCGTAATCACGTGCACTTTGGTGCACGGACTCTTAATTTATATACATAATGTTGAGATAAATTCCTAGAATTTCTAATAAATATAAATTTGTTAAATTATGAATAGTTATTAGTAATTGAGTTGAATTTTTGTTAGGGATCTTTGGGGAGGGGGGAGGGGGACTTGGCGATTTGAACACCGGAGATCGGCAAATCTAGTGTGAGTAAACTAGATAAATTAGTATATGTGAACGTAATTAGAATATGTATAATTAGTAATAAATGATAATAGCAAGTTGCGTGCGATGTTGATGTACACAATATTAGCGGTATTAAAATGTTATTTAGAATTGTTAATAATCCACACAAATTTGTATGAACTTAAGATTCATATTTGCTTAACTAAACAAGAAACCGATGTGAAACTTATTGGTTAATTGAAAATTTACATATTGATGAAGTTTTTGATATTAATCCTATAAGTACTAATGGCATTTATATGTGGCGTGTGCATGTAGCCACAGTGCATAGTAATAATAAGTCGGTTGTTTGGTAATGTTGTTTATATGTGGCGTGTACACATATCCATGAGTGTATGGTAATTATAACTCGATCGTTCAGTAAATTGTGTAGATGTGGTGTGTACACGTATTCACGGGTGTATGATAATAATAAGTTGGTTATATGATAATTGTGTGATTGTAATTGTATTCATGAACGTGTGGTGATAATAAAACTCGATATTGTGGTGATTGTGTTTATGTATGGCATGCATCCATATTATTGCATGGAGCAAGGGACCGGCGGGAGCTGGTGTGGGGGAAGACGACATTTTCTGTCTATATGTTATTTCATTGAAAGAAGGGATCGGCGGGAGCCGAAGGAGGGGTTAGACGGTGTTTACATTATATATATATATATATATATATATATATATATATATATATATATATATATATATATATATATATATATATATATATGGGCTTACTGTACCTCAGCCTGCGGGCTGAGAGAGTTTCTCAGCCTGCGGGACGTGGCTGAAATATAGGCCACACATCGGTCGCAGAGTGTGGGCGCCACAAAAAATCAAAAAATCCCGCCTAAACAATCGTGAATCAAAATGACAAAAATACCCCTTTTAAATGACGACTGCGACTTCTAGCATTCAAAGTAAAAAAACATTCCATGGTCGCAGACTTAATACAGAATAAAGAATACAAGACAAAAAATGCTATCGCATAGCAATGCGACCTCCTTCGGTACTGCGACCAATTCGCAATCTTCTTTCTCATGCCTTATGTAAAAGAAGTAATTAATATTATATCTACCGTGATACAACACCAGTCTAGAAAAAAAGAGATGCACTAATGTTAATCTCGAGAAAGGAAAGATTGCACCATACGTAATCTAAAGATATAGCCAAACAATTCTATAAAAAGTTATTTGTACTTCGGATTCTCCAGCAATAAATCTTCAATTAAATATTTAGTTTTTTTTACCACTTCCTACCATACTCAACCCTCACCTGTAACAATTATTATTACTATTCATGTTCTTCCACAATATTGACCTTTATATAATGCTTGTAACTAATATATTACCTCATACCTAAAAAACTATAATTTTGCTCTTCCTTTTCAATTTGATTTCAAAAACTTTCAAAAAAAATTCATTCTTGAATCATGTCTTCCCCATCTTCTTCCTCTGAACATTCAGAATTCAACTTCAATCAATCCCCCACCGGTCCTTTGTCTTTAGGATATTCTAGTGAATCTGATACCAGTCTGGACTTCACTCCTTTTGACTATCTCACTACATCAAATAATGTATTAACTGATCCTCCTATTCATGATGAATGAATTTTTCATGTGCGTTAGTGAAGAAGACATTATTCCTCTGCCACTTGACGGAGACATGCTTGATGAAAGCATGTCCTCTGATGCTGTAGGCTCGCTTCCTAGCAACGGGTCAGACGAAGAGCTTGATAGAGACGATCCATTCTGGGAGTTCATCGGTGAAACAAAAAAACCTCAAGATGATGAGGAAATAAGTGATGAAGAGGAAGAGCAGAAGAATGAAGACGATGAATCTGCTTATGATGGTGATAATGACGAGGATTAGGATTTCCTGATCTTCTGATATTCAATTATATTTTGTCTTCTTTTAAAAGCTTTTAATTCTATTTTTTTTGTAAGGTCTCTTTCTCACTATATTAACTTATAAGCTTTTTAATTAAATATCCAAACTGCGACTGCTGCTCTTAAACACTGCGACCATAGTCGCAACCCTACTACGGATGCAATTTATGGTCGCAGTTAATCATTTATCAGTTCCCAATGCGACTTTGGTCGCAATAATGTACTGTTTTGGAGTTCAAAGTAATTTAAGTTATAGTGTATTAACTTTTAAACTGTTTTGGATAACTGAACAGTCACCTAGGAAGTATACAATTTTGGGAAAAGATAGAAAATATATTTGAGAGATATTCACGTGGTCCGAGAGCTTAAACCTTTTGGAATTCCGGGATTAAATACATATAAAGGGTCATGAGCAAAGGATTAAAAACATACTAAGTTATTTTTGCTCAAACTCGTTACTCTCACTGTTCCGAAAATACATTCAAAAAATGTCTTCACCATCACCACCGTCTTCACCGGAAAGAAGCCATCATCAAATGATGATTTATGTTTAGTTCTGAAACAATGTCTCGCTATGGGTCAGAATCTGAGCTTGATACAGACGACCCTTTCTGGGAGTTCATTGATGAACCAAAACACAAACATGAAGAGGAAGAAAGCGACGATGAGACTGTACCTGAAGAGGAGGAAGAGACAGAAGACGAAAGCGATACAGAAGACGAAAGCATGACTCTTGACGACGAATCTAATTACTATGGTGATGACGACGATTAGAAGTTAAAAAATTGTATTTTTTTTTCTTTTTAAATATATATAAATCTGTTTTCTAAAGTTATTTGTGTGAATTACATTTTTACTACTATGTTTTGGTTGAAATACTGCGACCATGGACGCAGACTTAATAAATACAGTGCGACCAAGGTCGCAGTCGCTGGTCTTTAATCTTAATCAACAACACTGCTACCTTGGTCGCAGTTTCTGACCGTAGTCTTTATAATATAAACTGCGACCTGATCGCAGTTGTTGGTATTTAGTCGTAATAAAATACACAGCGAACTTGTCGCAGTTGCTGATCTTTATTCTTAATCAACAACATCACTGAAATGTCGACCTTGGTCGCAGTTGGTGGTATTTATAAATAATCAACAACACTGCGACTTTGGTCGCTGTTGATGAACGCAGTCTTAAAAAAAATAATCTGCAACCTTGGTCACAGTTTTTTGGTCGCAATGTCGACCCTGGTCGCAGTTGTTTCTGTTTGCACTGTAGTCTTATGCGACCTTGGTCGCAGTGTGGTCTCTGGTCCAAGTTGTTTTGTTTGCAATGCATGACTGCGACCAAAGGTCGTAGTTTATTAAAAAACAATATGTTTTTTATTTATTTTCACGCATTTATCTCCAGGCATGTGAAAATGATAAAAAAACGATCTCTTATACAATAATTGAGTGTTACAATATAGCAGTAGAAAGAAAACTAAACATCAAAAAGAGCCATTGTTGACTAAGAGCAGTGTTGTTATTGAGGTCTTTTTATTATGTCCAGGCATTTATCTCCAGGCATGTAAAATGATACAAAACGATCTCTTATACAATAAGATTGAGTGTTACAATATAGCAGTACAAAGAAGACTAAACATCAAAAGAACCAAGAAGACTAAACATCAAAGAGCCCTTGTTGAATAAGAGCAGTGGTGTTATTGACGTCCACGTGTACTAAAAAACTGTGGACGTCGAGGACCATGACTTCTTCCCTTGTGGACGAATATCGATCAAGTTCACCGCCAAAATATTCTCCCACAGGCCCAGCGAACCTGAAAAAGGACAATCAAGCTCTGGGTCTTCTTCGTGCATAGGGTCATCTTCATCCATGGAGGCAGGCCCCTGTTAGAGACTCTGAAGAAGGCGGAAATTCTCAGAGCAATTGCTCTCAAATGAACACAGTCTAATTATGGGCTGTTAAAGGGAGAGGGTGAGCCCTATTTATGGGCAGCCCATAATAACAGCTTCGGGAAACAGCGAATGGTGCGGGTTCATCAACGTAGACTTGACGTTAAAAAGATCTCATAAAATCTTATGACAGGTCGCGTCTCACGGAGTCGGTCCAAGTCGCATCAGACAACAGACAACTTTTCATTTTTCATTTACATTCAAAAAAATGACTTAATACAAAACAACACTTAATAAAACAAGAACACGGCGACCTTGGTCGCTATGCATTTAATCTAAAGGAAAACACTTACTTAACGTACTGCGACCAAGGTCGCAGTCCATGTAAAGCGACCTAAAGACTGCAGTTGCTGGCCATCTTTATCAACAACAACACTGCGACCTTGACGCATTGAACAATGTACACTGCGACCCATCTTTATCCTTAACACACTGCGACCTTGGTCGCAGTTAATAATTATATTACTTCAACCCTTAAAAATTTTTAAAATGAAAGGTTGCGACATTGGTTGCAGTTGCTGGTCGCAGACTTAATAAATACACTGCGACCTTGGTAGCAGTGCTGGACTTTAGTGTTACTCAACAACAACACTGCTACCTTGGTCGCAGTTTCTGACCGTAGTCTTAATAAAATAAACTGCGACCTTGATCGCAGTTGTTGCTGTTAGTCTTAATAAAATACACAGCGACCTTGGTCGCAGTTGCTGTTCTTTACTCTTAATCAACAAAATCACTGCGACCTTGGTCGCAGTTGGTGTTCTTTATAAATAATCAACAACAACACTGCGACTTTGGTCGCAGTTGATGGCCGCAGTCTTAAAAAAATAATCTCCAATCTTGGTCGCTATTGCTGGTTTTTAGTCTTAATCAACAACAACACTGTGACGATGTGACACGTCACCGCAACAGTTGCTTAGTCAGTCTTTGGTCGCACTGTCGACCCTGGTCACAGTACTTACTGTTTGCAATGTATCTTCTGCGACCTTGGTCGCAGTGTCATCTATTCATAGTTGTTTTGTTTGCAATGCATGGCTGCGAAAAAGTTCGTAGTTTATTAAAAAAAAAAAATATGCTTTTATTTATGTCCAGGCATTTATCTCCAGGCATGTGCAAATGATACAAAACGATCTCTTATACAATAAGACTGAGTGTTACAAATACAGCAGTACAAAAGAAGACTAAACATCAAAAAAATCCCTTGTTGACTAAGAGCAATCTTCTCTTGAGGTCTGGTCAGCAGAATCAATAAGATGAGTGTTACAAAGAAGACTAAAAATCAAAGTAGCCAAGAAGACTAAACATCAAAAAATCCCTTGTTGACTAAGAGAAATCTTTTCTTGAGGTCTGTTGGCAGCAGAATCAATAAGATTTAGTGTTACAAAGAAGACTAAACATCAAGTATCCAAGAAGACAAAACATCAAAAGAGCCAAGAAGAGCCCTTGTTGACTACTAAGAGCAATCTTCTCCTGGAGGTCTGGTGGCCAGCAGAATCTTTCGTTTATGAACATCTCTTCACCAGAAGGTTATCCAGTGAGCATGGAGTTTCCTCGATGTCACTTCTGGGGTAAGAGAGGAGGTTTTGAGACCTCACAAGAATGCTATCCCACCACATCCCCCGCCGCCATACCCACTCTGACCATCCGTTACCAGCAAGCTTGACTGGTGCATCAAGTCAGAGCAGAATCTCGTGAGGATTAAGTCCTCGTCAGGATCATGACTTCTTCCCTTGTGAACGACGAGGACCATGACTTCTTCCCTTGTTGACGATGAGGTCTATGACTTCTTCCCTTGTGGACGAACATCGATCAATTTCGTCAATAGGGTCATCTTCATCCATGGAGGCAGGCCCCTGTTAGAGACTCTGAACAAGACGGAAATTCCTCAGAGCAATTGCTCTCGAAAGAAAACAGTCTAATTATGGACTGTTAAAGGGAGAGCGTGAGCCTATTATAGGCAGCCCATAATAACCATAATTAATGGTTCATTAATCAGAATCGTCGGCATTAATGGTCTCCAACCGCCAGCGCCGGTTTTGGCATTAAAAGACATTAACGCCTAAACCCATGAAGAACCGACGGGTGGACAACCGCTTCGGGAAACAACGAATGGTGCGGGGTTTCGTCAACATAGACTTGACGTTAAAAGATCTCATAAAATCTTTATGACAGGTCGCGTCTCACGACTGACTCCAAGTCGCATCACACAACAGACAACTTTTCATTTTCATTTAGATTCAAAAAATGACTTAATCCAAAAAAAAACAACACTTAATAAAACAACACTTACTAACGTTACTGCTGCGACCAAAGTCGCATTTCACCACTTAATAAAACAACACTGCGACCTTGGGCGCTATGCATGTTAATATAAAGTAAAGACCTACCTAACGTATTGCGACTATAAGTCGCAGTCCATGTAATGCAACCCTAGATTGCAGTTGCTGGCCATCTTCATCAATAACAACACTGCGACCTTGGTCGCATTTAACCATGTACACTGCGACAAAAGACTTTGGCTAAGGTCGCAGTTTAAATGTACAATGCGACCAAAGACTCTGACTACATTATATTCAAAAAAAAAAATTTACTTAACGTACTGCGACCAAAGTCGCAGACCATGTAATGCAACCCTAGATTGCAGTTGCTGGCTATCTTTATCAATAACAACACTGCGACCTTGGTCGCATTTCACCATGTACACTGCGACCAAAGACTTTGACTAAGGTCGCAGTTTAAATGTACAATGCGACCAAAGACTCTGACTACATTATATACAAAAAAAATTAAACTATAAAGTAGAATTTTATCGCAGCTGAAAACATTGATCTGAAAAGATTTTATATTTCAAAAAAATTTATCCCAGGCTGAAAAGGAGAAACTACATCTTCCAAAAAGAGGTAGAAATCAGGCGAAATTAATTTATATCTATAAAGAGCGGCAAAATAAAAGGGGGGAAATAATAATAAACAATAAGGAAAAGTTATCATAAGGGGTATTTGGTAATTTAACTTCTCCATAAAAGCGGGCCGCAAGTCAGTGAGGTGACAAATCGAGCCACGTCACCGCAGGCTGAGAGAGTACTCTCAGCC